>JADBJO010014079.1:32500-49388 GCA_016801955.1 Conus betulinus | reverse complement strand
TTTCTTGGAAGTATAGAGCAGGTTGCTTCAGTTTCAAACGCTTGGATTTGAGTAGAGCTTGTGTTTCAGTCTCTTGTTGTGTGTGAGTTGTTCAACAAGCTCATTTTAGCAACTTCAACACTCATTAATGCGCTTGTTTATAAAACTATTTAACCAGACCTGGCTGTGATACTGGCCAGTTGGGGGGTATCCATATCCATCGTCCAATCGTTTTACGAGGGGTGTGATATCAATGTTTTCTCTGGCAAAATACTGGCAGATCCAGTTTCCTATCATTGATGGTCTCATATAGTAGGACTGCAGAACTTCTTTTGTTCCCTGTTTGCATATTTACCTTACCTGATGTTTCAGTTCCCACGAAAGATGACGATGTCTCTTTGTCATCCTTGTGATGGACTATTTGAAGCTGAATGTAGAATTCTTCAATGTAGTAAATTATCATAGTCTGACGTTAAGGCTTGATATTGTCCTACCACCCATTCTAAGGGCTTTGCCTACAGGTAATAGGTCATGAACCTACTAAAAGCAATACAGCATTCCAGTACAGCATTTCAGATGTTCCAGAGAAGTACAAATCACTTTCCAGGTCGGATATCTTGTTGGATTTACTCCACACATACAGCACGGATCAAGGGTTACCTGGTTACAGGTAGCAGAGGACAACCTCTGAGCTGACTAAAAACCTGTTTTCATATGTGCTTTACTTATTTTTTTCCTAAATTGTTTCCAGACTTTATGAATTCACCTCAAGTCAGATTACTTTTTTTCAGATTACAACCCTTGACAACGTTCAAAATATAACATGTAAGTCCCTCTGTTAAACCAAATGGATAATTTCAGTTCACTACATAAATGAAGGACTAACATTTTATATTCAGAGGAAAGATGAGAAGGAAAACGCCGGGTATATGAACGGGAAGAGAGGGAAGAAGGAATGTGTGAAGAGGAGGGGGAGGTATAATGGAGATTGGGGCTGGGGAGGAGGACACCCAGAGCGAGACTCAGAACGGGGACTTCTATCCCCTCGCTTCCTTGTCGATTGCCTCGTTTACTGGGGCCCCATTCCAACAGACGCTAAGGGTGCTTCACTTTAGGGGCCTGTTACTACGGGAATGAATGAGGACAGATGGAATGGATACAAGTTTTGTTGACTTCTCCCATACTTGAGCTATCCACAATTATACAAAAAGGCGGCGATCAGTGAATAACTATCATCTATAGCGTACATTATCATGTAGATGACAATTACTTAAAGTGCCGGATATACTACGGATTTAATGACATATATGACACAAACAAATAACCGAAACAATCTGCTCGCAGACAATCGATAAAAGGAACTTTCTCCCATGTTGACAGATGGTACTTATTGATTTAAGAGTGGCGTGAAATGATTGGGATTTCTTATATTGATATGCAGTGGCGTTTTGTGTCAGCGAATCGTGTGGACACATGGCGCGCCGCGCGGGGCTTGCCTGTTTTTGGTGAGTCATTTTGATTTGTGGTACCCCGTCAGAGAGGGGTATGGTTGTCTAGTTTTATGGTGTGCGACACCATGGTGTACCATTGTGAGTACTTCATTTTGGTGGAATCTTGTAAATAATGAGTGTCGGCAGTACTTATTTTTATTATAAATATTATTATTATTTTCATTTAAAACCTTCAGGCCGGACGCGGTGTTGGTGGAGTGACCGCGCGACTCACTTGGAGTCGGGAAAGTGAGCGTTCCCTCGCGGCGCTACCCCAGTCGGTTGCGCTCCGCCTGTTTGTTTGTTTTATGTATTGTCGATTTATTATGTTTATCTCATTTATTTATTTTACTATTTTTACTTTCTTTAGTATGAATGTGGTATGGTGTGTTGTTGTGATGATTTAAAATCTCAGATTCAAAACTCAAACACATTAGGATATTGAGAAAATAAATATTCCTTTCTTTTAAAAAAAAAAAGTGTTTAAATGTGAAATAAATTATTATTCACGAAGAAACTGAATTGACAGTCTTGCGGGTGTAGCACCATCTCGCCTGGTAGTAGCCACCACACTTACCTCGGTTGTGTTAAGAGTGATATTGTAATATCCCTTCTTATAGGGCGGGGTTGATTGGGTATCGTGTCGAGTTTTGGCACGGCCCAGGACGCCCTTTTCATCGCAGGGCGCCAGTCTGGAAGCTGTCTGAAGGAGGAGCGGGACGCTGACTGAGCGAGGCCAGAACGCACTCCTGAGGGTACACTCTTTGGATCCTGAGTGTATCGACGACTGTGCTCTGGGTACACCGGTGTTTCCCTGCTCGGACAGTGAATCTTTTCTCCTTCTTTAAGTTTTGTTTCTGGCTGTGTATGGGTGTGTGTTTGGCGATGCCTGGCATGTGGGAGATGCTCTGTAGGGCTGAGATAGTGTGTTGGTGAGTGTATATGTGTGAACACCTGAAAAAAATGTACATGAAGTGTATAAGTGTGTGAATGTTGGTGAATATGCTTGTGTGGCTGGGGTAAGCCCTGTTTTGTCTTTCATTTGATTGTTTCTCCCCTGTCCTTTCTTCTTTCTTTATTTTGGGATAGATCAGTGTTTAGGGTCCAAACTTAGCTGTTTCCTGGGTCAGGGTGGGGGTCTTTTATTGGGTCATTTTGCCATTAAGTAGATATTTTCTTTTAGGTGTCTTCCTCTTCTATTTTCCCTTCTTTTCCAATTTATCAGTCTCTGTCCTTCCTCTTTTTGATAGGCGTCCCTCCCCCACTAGGTGTGAATGAGTTGTTTTCTTTAATTTAATAAATTGTTTATTTGGTTGTTTTCTGTTTTTCCACGAGTGGTTTGAGTGTGTGGTCGGTGGGTGTTGTGCCCTGCTGTTCCCTCCTCTCCTCCTCCGCCCTCACATCCTTCGTTCAAGGACCTGACTTTGACAGTCAAATACTATACAAGAGAGTGACAGACAAAACACGAAACGTTGATGAAATAGGGACATGTCTGCACATAATTCAAAAATGCTGAAAAGTATTAGGATCAGGTTCTAGATACCAAAGACAACTTCAACAAACCTTTATGATCCGGGCGGAAATCCTGACCTAGATACGACCTGACCGTACAGTGAGAGTATAGCCCTTACCTTGATGTTCAAACGTTACACTATGATACTTTCACGTTCATATTTTTTCCACTCGATTACCTTAGTCATCTTTTTCCCCCCTGTTCCGTTTGTGAATGGGCTCAAAAAAGCTTAAAACAATAAATCAGTCGTATGTTCTTTCCTTTATGGTGCACAGAGTTGGCATAAGATGATAAGATGATATTGATGCTGTTTTCAATGTTGACGGTTGAGTTTTGTGGATCAAATGTGACATTCAGAGGACAGTCTCCTAAATCAATCTGAACAACACGCAAACTCAACAGTGGCGACTGACTTGTATCCATCTCAATCAGGTTTCAATTCATTACGAACAATATAATGAAGAATCCAAACGAGATGCTTGGAATGATCAGTACGAACCATTTGAAAAAGCTTCCGACATTATTTGGAAAACTGGGCTTCCTACTGTACTTGTGTTTGGATTTTTGGAAATTCCATGATAATTCTCATTATGCTTCGTCTTCCTGCATCTCCTTCAAGTGTTTTCTTTTTCAGGTTCTGGCTTGGTCTGACCAGCTGGTTTCTGATAAATTCTCCACTAATTTTTGGCTTCCAGAGATATATGATATACACGGTTTGATTACCAGGGTTCCTGGCAGTGCAAGGTTGTTACCACGATGATATATACGATGTCACCTATATCTTCTTGGATTGCTTTGTGGCACTCACCATGCTGAGAGCAGCTTCTGTGCTGTGGCCACTTCGTGTCGGTGCTTTGTGGACGATAGGAATGTCTCGAGGTACTGCCGGCATATTGGTCTTTATTATCATGTTAATTTAATTGTCACTATCTGTACGGATATGAGTTTGATCTAGAAAGCCATAGCTGTGGTGCCTCTGTTTCAGGGATATACATTTATTTTCATGATGTGATTATCACGCCTTGGATAGATCTGATTCAGTTTTGTTTGTTACCTTCCATGCTGCTCATGGTCAGCAACAGTGTCTTCTCTGGACACTTGTCAGATCTGTTACAACAAGCAAGCAGCTTGCTGCACAACAAGACACCCAGCATTTCAGACAACGGAAAGTGTCTTCAGCTACAGTGACTTTGATTGCTGTAAGTGTAAGTTTTTTCCTCCTGACAACAACAATTTCATTATATACTATTCCAAATCAGAACATTGATTGGGGACGACCCCGTTATAAATGGACTATATACACTCTTTGACTCAGTCAGCCACATCATGTGGTACACCAACAGTGCCGTCAACTTTTACTTGTATTGTTAACTGGCGGCAGGTTCAGAGCAGAGTTTCAGAAGAAGTTAACATTTGGCGGATTTCTGCCTATTTCATAGGGACAAAACACACACACACACACACACACACACACACACACACACACACAACACACACACACAACAGTGAAGTCATTTGAGAGAGTAGAGTGACGCCACTTAATGCCGGGACGGAATGATGCGAAAGTTAGTATAGGGTGAGAGCTGCCACTGATGGTGATTTTTTTGTTTTTAAACGGACCGTTTACCGCTGAGTAATGACAACAAAACCGACAAGAAACTATCTGATATTACTCTGTCATATGCTTCTAATGAATACAATCTGCACAAAGAGAAGAATTTCAAGTTATCAATCTCCTCTCTCCCCCCCAAGATCTCTCATCACCCTATCTCTCTCCTATCTCTCTCTCTCTCTCTCTCTCCTTCTCTCTCTCTATCACATACACACACACAACACGCGCACACGTGCGCGCGCGCGCGCACACCACACACCCACACACACACACACACACACACACACCACACACACACCCACAGCACAAACAAACAAACAAACAAACAAACAAACAAATAAACAAACAAACACACGCACGACGCACGAACGATGCGCATGCACATACACCACGCACAGCAAGCACGCATCGCACACACACACCAGCACACCTACACACACACAACCACCACACACACACAACACACCCACGCGCGCGCCTGTCGCGCGACCGCGCGCGCGCGCGCGCCTCAACTCTCTCTCTCTCTCTCTCTATCTCTCTCTTGTCTCTAATGTCTCATCTCTCTCTCACACACCACACCACCCCACACACACACACACCAACACAACACACAGCACACACACATCACACACACGCACAGCACACACCACACACCCACACCACACGCACACATCCCTTGTCACTATTTTCAAAACAGGTGTAATAGTTTTTTTTTTTTTTCAACTACAAATTTCATCCTTCATGTTATTATGCTGACCTTGTGCTGTGTGTGTTATGTGGGTGGTTGTGTGGTGTGTGTTCTGTGGTGTGTGTTTCTAATGTTATGCGGCGCGCGCGCCGCGCGCGTGTGTGTGCTGTGTGTGTGTGAGAGTGAGTGTGTGTGATGATATGTGTTGGTGTGTGAGTGTGTAGTGTGTTGTTTGTTGTGTGTGTGATGTTGTTATGTGTGAAGTCACGTCCAGTTGTTCTTCTTCCTCGTTCGCTATCCCTTTTAGACGAGCAGTCCCGTGTCCGTCGGGGGGTAGATAAGGCGCCGTCCGTACGAAGTTCCTCCAGGGTCCGTACAAGCTTGGCTTCCACTGCTGTTCAGGTGTTGTGTTGGGCCAAACTGGTCTCCTGGATGCTGCAACATCGTAACAGGCTTGAAGGATGTGGTCGGATTGTCCATTTGTTACCGCTCACCACAAGGGTCGACTCTCCACTCTGTCCAATCCACATATAATGTTTGCAGGTGGTTAGAGCTGGCGATTCCCCCCCCCCCCCACCTTTTTTGGTGGTGACCAGTCCTCACGCGGAAGAGTCTTGACTATTGTCGTCCCAGCAATGGTATTGTCTCTAGGGGTGTTGTATGTGGATCACGAGGCGCATTTGATCCTTGCTGTTGCCTTGCGGATTGTCCCTTGTTCTGTCCCCCCCCCGCCTCCTAAGTCATTGCTGACAACCAGGTTGTTGGCCTGCTGCTATCTGTGCACCGATCTTTTGTCCAGAATTCCGCTTTTTTTTCGTTGCCCTATCTGATGCTACAGTGTGCTGGTAACCCTTGTAATGCACCACTAATTCTCCAGCTGGCAACTCAGGGCCAACAAGGGCTGAAGTTAGACATTGGTTCCTGATTTCTTTGCAGCAGGGAGCTGAGTTATTGAGGGCTTGGAGCATGGCGTCGAGATACGTCATAGCAACACCACTACATGCACTGTTGTTCTTTTGGGGTTCTGCAAGACTGTTGTGTGTTGCCTCAAGATAGGGGCTTCTCGCTCAGCTCGGAAGTTTGTGGAAGTAATGTCCTGTTGAATTGCAATAGAGATTCACAGTCAATCTCCGTCTTTGTATCGGAGGAAAGAATTTCAAGCTACACCATCCTTGTGGCGTCACGTGACAGGAAGACCCATCTGTATGAAGGACATGGGTGCAAGTTTCCTGGGGGGTACTGGTTTGAAGAGGATTATCCATGGCAAGGGCCTTCCTGTGGGGGGTTTTGTTGTTTGGTATGACTGTGTCCTCTCTTTCTCTCCAATTTCTCAGGGGGAGGGGAATTATAATGCTGGTTGACGACTGTTGGGAACACCTATCTTTCAAGATGGCGTAGGTGACATTTTGCCGGGATAGCGCTTCTTGCTTCGCTGTTCATCAAGACTGGGGGTTGCGTTTCAAGCGTCTTTGTGCTGGTGGATGTGAAGCTGCCTCTTTTCAGCGGCTCTTGGTGGGTCTCCCATTCTGTTGTTTCATTTGGGTCTACGTCCAAGTCATGACATCAAAATAATCTTTATTAAGGAAATTAACGGGGGGAATAACTTTTCCTTCCAGCTCTTTTTTTTACATCCTGCCCTCATAAACAAGAAAGAAACTAACACAACATATAACCACAAGCTCAAATTAACATTTTTAAAAAGCATATAATTTCTATCATGCAAATACATACTCCCATATCAAATATGAAACAATATGAAAAACTATTGTTGGAACATTACGTTCACGCGCATAAGTACGAGAGAGAGAGGGAGAGAGGAAGAGAGAGGGGTTGAGGGGCGAGACGGGGGGGAGGGGGAGGGAGAGAGGAGGGATAAAGCGTGCGTATTGATGGAAAGATTTTAATTGATGCGCAGAGTTTCTATCATAGTGCATTTTTAGCGCTTTTTTGTATGTCTGATTTTGAAAAGCAAATTTTTCCATGCGATCCCTCCAGAACGGGAAAAACTTGATTTATAAAGATTACGTCGAGGTCTGGGAAGAGACACTTCATGTGTTTGTCTGTAACTATTGATGTCTGTGTGGGCGTGTGAGTGAGGTGTGTGTGTGTGTGTGCGCGCGCGCGCGCGCGCGCGTGTGTGTGTGTGTGTGTGTTGGTGCGTGTGTGTGTGTGTGTGTGTGTGTGTGTGTGTGTGTGTGAAATAGAGAAAGAGAGAGAGGCAGGGGAGGGGGACTGTGCAAAATCTACTGAAAAATACTTCGCTAACTTTCGTCAAAAATTAGAATATAGTTCAAGGTTGTAGCCATTACATTTTGGTGCGGATCCGTGATACAGATCTGGATGAAGCGGCAGATCCAGGATGGTTCCAAAGGACTATTGCAAATTTTATTACGCAACTCTTTACGCGGCCAACCTGAACAAACCTGTGTGGGGGAAAATGAAATATTGGTCCAAGTACGAATCCCCTAAAATCTTACGTGAATCCGAGAATAGAACAGCGGGGTCCAGAATCTGTTCTCGTCATCGAATGACATTGTCAGCGAATGTCCCACGCACATGAATGCTATCAGGTTATGTCACAATTGATACTGTAAGTTTTATATTTTAATCAATGATAGAGTATTAAACTCTCTGTTCGCATGAACCATTAACCATGTTGTACTTTGTGTATAATTTTGTTAAGTACACACCACACGGGTAATAACTCCTTCAGTCTATATCTCAATTATTGTCTCCCCTGGGATATATATATATGGTGTGTGTGTGTGGTGTGTGTGTGTGTGTGTGTGTGTGTGTGTGGTTGTGTCTGTGTGTGTGTGTCGGGTGTTCTGTGGTGTGTGTGTGGTGTGTGTGTGTTGTGTGTGTGGTGTGTTGTTGTGTGTTGTGTGTGTGTGTGTGTGTGGGGGTGAGAGAGAGAGAGAGAGGAGGAGAGAGAGAGAGAGAGAGAATGACAGTGGCAATGACAAAATGTTTAATGAGCAAGGCCTTCTGCCATTGTCAAGGGGAGGTCACAAAAGGGACAATTATATCAGGATACCACATTTATAAATTGAAGATTAACATCCATACTAATCTGTAGACGAAACAGCAAGATTACGGATTTTTAGGTGCATCAGTTAGATATGCTGCCAGTCTGCATATACATTTAGTGCACTCATCAGTAACCGATAACCTGAAAGCAGACGGATTATTTGTAATAACTTATGGGGCATGCATTCATCTCTATCAATTGAGTATTGGGAACAGAGAGAGAGAGAGGAGAGAGAGAGAGAGAGAGAGAGAGAGGGAGAGAGAGAGAGAGGGGGGGGGGGTCCGTTCATTTTTTGTTTTGTTTTGTTTTGTTTTTGTCTTTGGTTATTTTGATTCAGGTAAAGGCAAACGTAAATTAGAAGCCAAAAAATGTAAAATCTGTTCCTCAAAGAAAACATTTACCGATACCTTACTCTACACTGAATTACCCATATATGTGGTACATGTGTAAACAAAGGCATAAATAAACAAAAAACATTCCCTCAAACAAATACACTTCAGAAATGGCTATCCCCTTACCTTACCTTTGCAATGCTCCATGTTTATTTTTGTGGTGTGTTCGTGTTCTCTGTAGAATGGTTTGTAGGCTATTCGTTTTCTGTGACTCTCAATAGACTGTTCTTTTACTTTTGTCAGCTTGTTTAAACGCCGTCGTCTTTTACTTTGTGCATTTGTGGAGCCGGTATTCCGCCATCGTCCGGGACCTCATTTCTAATTCTGATCACAGTTTTTTTTGACATGCCAGCTTTCTTGCTGTAATCTAGTTAGTACGAATTATTAACTCGGTCCAGATGAACAATAGCAGTTCATTCGGCTGTTTTGGTTTACACCGGGGCTTTTATGTTTATTTGTTATTAGACCTTAAGTGTTTTGGTGTCTTTCAATCTGGGCACATAATCAAGTGATAATGCTTGATACTCATTCCACCGGTTTCTCTTATTCAAAAGTAAGGATGGGATACAATATTTTCAAGATTATAAACTTTTGGAAATAATTACTTCACTTTCAGACTAAAAGATTACTATCGGTTTTACAGCCAGTTGGAACCAGTTCTAAGCTCAAGAGACTAAACCCTTTATCACAGTCGATGACCAAGGAGCAATACTCTTACAGATGACGTTTATTTCCCCACACGTGAAGATCGTTGAAAACTTCAATTAAGAATCAAGTCTTCAATTCGACAAATCTTGGCGGACTTAATGGTGGATCAGTCCAGGGCTTTAGTTAGGTGAGAAGCTATAATTCATCACTACTTCATCATTTAGACACAGGACCCCTGTCGTTCGTTCAATAAAAAAGGTCTTCATATGAAAACCCCAGACAAGTCTAACTCGCGCTTGTTATGCTCTACGGTGACGATTTGTTACTGCTGTGCTGCTTATAGTGCATGCCTCTGTGTGTGTGTGGTGTGTGTGCGTGCGTGCGTGCGTGCGTGCGTGCGTGCGTGCGTGCGTGCGTGTGTGTGTGTGTGTGTGTGGTGTGTGTGTGTGTGTGCGTGCGTGTGTGCACGCGCGTGCGCGTTTGTGTGTGCACGTGCATTTGTATTGTACATGGGTGTGTGTGTGGGTGTGGGGTGTGTGTGTGTGGTGTGTGTGTGTGTGTGTGTGTGTGGTTGTGTGTGTTTGCTGGAGAGTGTATGTTGATTTGTTTATGTTTCTTTTTCGTATTTTGTGCGTGTGTGTGTGTGTTTTTTATTTTTTCTAAATCTGTCCATGTATCATTTTCATTTCCAGTCCTCTTTTGTGCGGCAAAAGAAACGAAGATAAAGGAAGAAGAATGGAAGGGTTTGGGGATAGAATTGAAAGATAGGGAGGAGAACAGATGTGCAGCCCAGGCTACTTCATTCTGGTAAAAAAGAAACTGCGGCAGTTTAATGTAGAGCAGCAACAAAACAAAACAAAACAATTGATAGAAAATAAACAACTTACCTAGAATGGGAAAAGGGAGAGGGGAAATAGGGGGTGGGATGGGATATAGAACGCTTTGTCTTTGTCCTGGTGATTAACGTACAGACTGCATGATCACGTTTCACACCTACACTGTGGTCGTACACGTCACACTGCATGATCATGTTTCACACCTACACTGTGGTCGTAACGTCACAGGCAGCATGATCATGTTTCACACCTACACTGTGGTCGTAACGTCACACACTGCATGATCACGTTTCACATCTACACTGTGGTGGTAACGTCACAGACTGCATGATCATGTTTTCACACCTACACTGTGGTCGTTAGACAGCAGCTAGTCCTCACTGGCCAGGGAAAAAAAAAAACACAGCAGAAACAGAAACAAAAAAGGACTTGGCAAAATTGGTAAAACAAACATGCCTGGGCTATGATGTGAATCATATTATATATACATATATATATATATATATATATATATATATATAGAGAGAGAGAGAGAGAGAGAGAGAGAGATGTATATATATTATATATATATATATATATATATATATATGTATATATGTGTGTGTGTGTGTGGGTGTGTGTGTGTACATAAAAATTATATATATATATTTGTGATATATATATATATATATATATATAATATATATATATATCACAAATAAAAATAGAGAGCCTACAAGAACTCCAAAAAACGCTCAACCGGAAAGGGAGCGGCATAAGTTAAAAAGTATGATTAAAAAAAGGAGATTAACAAACCAAAAAAATTGTTTCGAGCTATTGCTCTCGTCAGGGTGTTCTGTTTGGGCACGCTACGGTGTAATATTCTGTGTGTGCAAGCGTGAGTACTGCATGTGTTTCACGTGGCCTGTAGCGCTTTTTACAATTTTGATTTTTTTGGGGTGCGTTCAGGGAGAGTGTGTTACGGAATGGTGTGTTGACAAGGATTTCCATTTGTACCTGCAATTGTTTATGATCTCTTCTTTTGAATTCAGAGTTGCTAGAAGAGGTTTTGCATAATATCAGTCACTTTTCTGTAGAACATAGGTTGCACTTTTAGAGATATTGTATGGTGTTGCTCTTTTTATAGTTTTCCATGATATTGTAGTCTTTTTTTTTTAACTTTAAGTTTCCAGTTGTGTGTACTTAGTTCTGTTTGGTTTTTATATTTTTTTTATTTTTGAAGGTCTGTTTATGGTTTGCATATTTGGTTTTAAAATGGTTTGCAGTAATCCCCCTATGTAAGTTCTTTGTCACTATCTGTTGTTACTGTGGCTTGGTATACAATATTATTGTAAAGGCATTTATTATTCAGGGGGGCACTGATCTTTTTTAGTGCAGTTACAAGATGTCCTTTTGTTACTCTTTTTGGCTGTGTTGCCTTAGTTTTGTTAGATGAGTCAATTATGTTTTTGAGGTTGGGCATACATGAATATGATAGCTTGATGGTGTTTTTATTCAATATTTTAGATAGTACATGTTCTTTTGGAAATGATGTTATAAGAATTTTAAAGAATTTTTTTCCTACGTTAGTCTTTATTCTTCCATCATATGGGGGATTATACCATATGATCTTCATAGGAAAAGAATTCTTTAAAATTTAAACTTATATATATATATATATATATATATTGTGTGTATATATATACACACAAGTGTGTGTTGTGTGTGTGTGTGTGTGTGTGTGTGTGTGTGTGTGTGTGTGTGTGTGTGTGTGTGTGTGTGTGTGTGTGTGCTACTAAAGAAAAAATGAAAAGAATTTATGATTACAAAAATGAAACAAGAAAAACAATCAAACAAACAAAGAAAAACACGATCGATGTTTGAACCATTTGTTACTACAAGAATGTGTATTATAACTAAAAGAAAGGAAGAACAATCTGTTCTCACCCTGCTTTATCATCATCAGCGGCAGCAGCAGCAGCAGCAGCGACAACAATGAAAACAAGAACAATAGCATTATCCTCATCATATTTATGTTCATTTTTATTATCATTACCATTATCACCATCATCATCGTCGTCAGCTTTCTTGATGACTTCATATTCTTCCCTCTCTTATTTATGTCCACATTAGTATTTGCTTGATTGATTACACAAGGCAAAGAAGCAGACAAAAGCAGGAATGTTAATGAACACATTACACAAGACTACGTCTTCTCAAAAGTACAAAAATTCACACTTGAGAATAAAAACATTGGTGCTTAGAATTTTCATTTATCTACTCAGGGAGGATCAAAGGTTCGGGGATTCTTCCCCAATAGAGAGACATTGTGCAATTTGCCAACGCTGCCATTTCATCTGCAAGGATGGTGAGAGGGGTCGGAAAGGGCAGAAACTTCTGACCCCTACCCCCACCCCCACACCATCTTCTCGTCTAGTACTGCTTCTCTTACCTGTCACGTATTCTACTGGTCTTAGTTGCTGATTTGCCGAGTATACACAACACAAAAACTGGGCGAAATTAAAGGAAAGATGTTCAGAGAAAAATCCAGCATATTGCGTTTTGTCACTGATTGAACTAGAAAATATTTTTTATATCAAACGAATCGCGGCACTCAGTATTGTTGATATTCTGCTGCACTTATACAACGCTTCAAAGTTATACAAATAAGCACAGGAAGTCATGAGTTTCCAGTCTAATTCATTCTGCCTGTCGTTGTTGTTAATGTTGTTATTGTAGTTGGTGGTGATGTTCTTGTTACTGTTGTTACTTTATCTATGTCATACCAGTGTGAACTGATTCTTTCTGCCTGCAATAATTATGTCAGTCCAATGTTGACTGACACTGCTCGTATGTATGATTCATATCAGCCAAATGTTGACTGATTCTGCTCGTCTGTGTGATCTATAATAGCCCAATGGTGACTAATTCTGCTTGTACTATCTATAACATCCCAGTATTTGGCTAATTCTGCCCGTCTGTGTGATTCATGTCAACCAAAATGTTGACTTTTTGTGCGTGCCTAGAATTCACATCAGCCAGAGGTACCTGTCTGTGTGTATCACGTCAGCCCTATGGTAACTGATTCGGTCTGTCTGCGGAACGATTTCAGCTCAATATGGACTGAAGCATGTCAGCATGATCTATGTCGGTTCAGCGTTGGACTGATTCCGGCCCTCCATGAGGTCAATTTCAACCCAGTGTGGAATGATTCAGCCTGTCTCTGGAATCTATGTGAGCCAAGTGTTAACTGATTCTTTCTGTCTATAAATATCCATGTAAGCTCTATGTTGATTTCTTGTGCTTCTTAGAAGGATTATATCAAGCCTGTATTGACTGATTGTGCTTGTTCCTATGATCTTGTGATTCATGTCAGCTCAGTGTTGACTTTGTGACTGTCTGTGGACATCGTATCTGTCCATTGTGGCCTTATTGTGTTCGTCTGTGTGATCCATGTCAGTCCAGTGTGACTGTTTCTACCTGTCTGTGTGATCCATGTCAGCCCAGTGTTGACTGCCTCTACCTGTCTGTGTGATCCATGTCAGCCCAGTGTTGACTGTTTCTACCTGTCTGTGTGATCCATGTCAGCCCAGTGTTGACTGTTTCTACCTGTCTGTTTGATCCATGTCAGCCCAGTGTCGACTGTTGCAAAACGATGACAGCGAGCTGACCACGGGCCCCCACAACTTTCGTATTATGTCATCCATATGACGACTGGCTGTGGAGCGCACACAAAAGGCCATGCTATACTCAACATGAATTCGACATCATGAAAGCAAATGGAAAGAAAAGCAAAAGGTTAAATGAAACAATAAACTTTCCTTATTTCCCCACAAGAGAAGCGAGGAACGACAAAGTCCATCGATAGAAAGAGTTGAACAAATGAAGATAAATGATAACCAGAATAGTTAAACCACGATACAAAATTAATGACAGGAACCCACTATTCTATACATGATTTCAACAAAATCAATGAGAAATACATATCACAACATATGGAAGGTGTCAAACACTGGCATAATGTGCAAAACAATGCAAATCAGCTAATAACCCTTCTTCTGATGTTACAGTGATGAGGACGGTCAAATAACTCTACTCCGTCTGTGTTTTTAGAGGACAGTCGTTTTACAGCAGTTACCTTAACCTTCTCCATAGGAACAAAGAGAAACACACACAGTGATGTTTGATAAGCCAATCTGTGTGTCCCATCCCCCCTTCTTCTTCTTCTTCTTCTTCCGTATAGCGGTTGCCATCAACTGGTGGGATGATTCTGCGACTTTGCGGGGGTCTGCTTTTGAATGGTACAGAGGTGCCAGTTAAAACATTCTACGTCCTTCATAACCCAGCAGGCGATGTGGAGCTGCTGTCCTGGCTCCATGTATTGTACGACAGCCCCGACCCACCCCTACGGGAGGGTAAAGCTCACATCTTTGCGCTAGGCCAGCTAAAAGAATGCTTTTGTTGTAGTTACTGTTCAACTGATCTGTTTCCCACTCAAACATAAGAACGCTACAGTTGCACTGACGACTGTTCTGGTCAACTGATCTCTACCATCCGTATATTAGTATGCGCAGTTTATTGCTGACAACTGTTCTGCTCAGCGGCAGTCAGGGGCTGAAATCACAAACCGGAAATAACATAACTGTATATAGTTTGCCAATGGATCTTTGAGGACGCGGGAGACACTATGCTTTGTCTGAAAAAGGTACTCTTGTTTTTAAAAATGTCTATCGACGAGCGAAAAAATTTACAAACAGGGAGGAGCAGTTATGAGCGCTGAAGTAAAAGACATTTCCCACCTGTTTAAAGAATTGTGGAAAACACAAAACAATATAACTCCAGGTGTGTGGTTGATAAAGGGAATGATTAACAGTATAGAATTAAACTAGAAGAACAAACGATAAGAAATTCCAGCACAGCTGAAATATCTGATCTTGTAGAAAAAAAAAAGTAAAACACATTATTATAACATGATAATATATTCCATTAGAAGTAACCATTACAGTTACAGCTGTTGCTGCCAAAACCATTTGAAGAATTTAGTAATGACCTGCTGAGGGGTTGTTAAACATTTCCAAGGAATGAAAAGCAGGATTGGATTAAAAAAAACAGTTTTCAGAAATATGAGAAGGAGATGTTTTGATTTCCTCGGTACTAAGGGACTGACTTTCAGATTGATGATTTTCAGCTGAATAGGATTTAAAGTACCAGGTTTTTTTTCATCAGATTTCAGTAGAAGTATAGCATACAAAGAGTGTGTACCATGGCACATCAAATGTACATTTCTTCTTCTTCTTCTTCTTCTTCTTCTTCTGCATTCTCGGTCATGCTAAGTGGTTAATCTAGGGTTGTGGGTGAAGTCTGTCGTAAGTCTCAACGCCATTGCTGGTCTCCACACCTTCTTCTCACAACCCGTTACAGTGGGCCGCACTTCTCATCATGGGTGTCAAAGGTGTGTGACAGGACATAAAAGTGAGAGCTGGTGTCTATGGATCAGTGCTGCGCAGGCGCTCATCTATATGAGATACCACGATTTGAAAGAGGTATGACAGGACCTGACAATATCCTGGTCTTAGTCTGAAGAAGGTGACCTGTTGCGCCCTTTCCAGCTGGTAGGTGCCGTCATCCTCAGGTTCTCTCATCGAACACTGTCTCTGTGTCTTTTTGAAGCTGCTTTTAAGGAGAGACTTGACTTCTTCATATGACATGCTGTAGGCATCTTGCTCCTGTTCCAAGCCAAGCTTGGAGGATCCATCAGTTTCCTCATTGCACATACCTGAAAAGTGAGAGGGGATCCACTGAAACATCAGATTTATTAACAATGTTTGCTTGACAAGAACACTCAAAACGGATATGCGTTTTTAACATAAAAGTTAAGGTTTAGAAAAAATAATGTGGAATATACGACAATCTGGTGCGTTAAAATGGATGTGTTTTTATCTTTAGAACACACATAGGAAAGCATAGAGTAATCATATGCTTCATTTACAGTAAATCGTCCCAGTCTGGAAAAGTGTACAGTTCTGAAATGTTGGTCAGGGGAATGGCCAGCAGAATTGGTCAGAAAAACTGTTTATCATGAGAAGAGAAAAAGAGATTAATACGTGATGTTTTTATCAACCGATCTTGATCCCTCTTTCCCTCTGACTTACAAGAGAGAGAGAGAGAGAGAGAGAGAGAGAGAGAGAGAGAGAGAGAGAGAGAGAGAAAAAGGAAATTCTCCAAAACCATGTAGAATTCCCTGCATTCATGAGAAGTGACTCCAAAAAAATAAAGAAGGGCAAAGGTCCAGCTGAAAAGAAGAAGTTTCAAATAATGATGACGGCCTAAACTTTGTCTATTGATCAAATGGAAGAAATGTGAAGAAATGGCCTATGGCAGCTGCTGGGCGGTGGCGTTTGTCGCTGGGTGGGCGGTGCAGTAGTAAAGTATGGGCTAACACACCGGTGAGGACACTCCCGTGAAGATTCTGTCATACCACATCAAGTGACCGTTATCAATGGCATCTGCCAGGCGCTGAGCGTGTCCTTTGATCTCTTAGTGGAATGCTTCGTGCATGCACGCCCTCCTTATGAGTACAGCGCAGGCTTCCAGGGGTGGGGCAGGATTATTCCTATCAGGGGCCGTACTTACATGTCGTCGGTAAACTTGCTTCTACAACGAGATTAACTCCTGGGTACAAACCCTGTGGGTTCAGCGCATTCTACTTTCGCACCTATA
>JADBJO010014079.1:20000-25000 GCA_016801955.1 Conus betulinus | reverse complement strand
GGGGGGGTCAAGACACATGCACATATTTCACCGCGAAAAAAGGGTGCAGAAACATTTTTTTTTCCAAAGCAAACGACACTCCACGTCCATCAAACATGCGGCATTGTTGAGTAGTGTCAATGTACTGATCATCTCTGTCATGGGAATATCTGATACTAGCTGTGGCACAGCCTCTATCTCTTAATAGTGTGGCACTACAGCCGTTTAACATGCACTTCTCTACATAAAGTCAAAACACTTGGCTTTCACCACAAGGACATGTTCAATGTTTTCTTTCGACGTATTGACCTGACTGGTTTGCGTTTACGAACATTTTTTTTTTTGTGAAACCTTGAGCCACATGTTCAGCAGAAAGGTACGGTCTCACCTCTAGCGTTCACACTCGCATCACAACCACGCATTCCCCAAGACTGCAAATGTACATGGTAATTACTCTTACTTCCTTTTGATTCGGTAGCACTCTCAGACTGATCCCGAGGACCAACGGAAATTGAGCTGATATTTTGCTCGGTTTGAAATCTGATTGAATGGGTATTGAACACCCATATTTATGACAATTCCCTCGCTGTTCTATTTGATTCAAGGGTGCAGAAGAAAAAGAACTGACATTTGTTTCGGTTTTGGAAAAAAAAAAAAAACTGCCTTCCATACAAAGATTTCTCCACGATGAGAGCACTCTCTTACAAATCCGCGAGTTATCAAACATCTTTTGCAGTTTTAAAACTTCGTTCACGAAGAAAAGCTGCTTAATATGTCGAAACGCTTTGTGAAATTTGCTAGCACAAAGACTAATCACAGGAACATGCAGATGCATGACCGATCCCTTATAGATTAATCTATTGATCAAGTAAAATACAGACAACAGAAGTAATAGGACTTAAACTATTGTAACCAACATCCGTGCTGGTCTTGTGTTGTTTTTTTGTACTAAAGTTTGGATAGAGAAAAGACACCCACACAATTTACAAAGCTATCCGCAGGCACCCTTGCTGATGCTCTCTCTCTCTCTCTCTCTCTCTCTCTCTCTCTCTCTCTCTCTCTCTCTCTCTCTCTCTCTCAACTCCATGAAGAGTCATTAGGGCACTGAACTGAAGAGCTATACTCTGGATTCCTCTAGCTCTGTCGGTTATGTGCGAAAATCTCGACTGGCATACCAACGTAGGTGATGCTATTTTCAGTTATGTTCTCATCTTCATTATTATGGTCTTGCGTTTTGCTTGTAGGTCAATGATTTACTCAGTATATCTGTTGTTTAATGTATCGTGTTGCACCTCATTTCAATGGATTGGAATGTTTTCAGATCTGCTGTGTGGAGCCACGTTCTCCACGCATACAGGAATGTGAAATATACTAGTAAAACACAGGAGCTGATCTTGTGTTTGATAGAAATGTTATTGCCTTTCTACACAGGTTTCAGTCTGGACTAGACGATGCAGTCTTTGCAACCCTTAAAAGATTTTATGGTTTTGATCTCTCATTGTTTGTGAAGGATCCAAGGAAAGTGAATTTCCAAAAGTGCCAATTTTATGTCCACGAACACCTATATCAGTAAAGATGGTGGTGTTATCACCAACCATCAGCTTGCTTCCCAGCACTGATTGTCATGCTCTAGAATTTCCACTCATCTTTTAACAAGCTTTCTTGTTCACAGCCAGCCAGGCCATCAATGCCTTTTCCCTCCAGTCCTATTTGTGCCGACCTGATCTTCACGTCCATCGATCATAATGCGTTCCAAAAATGTTGTGAAAAGTGTAGGAGATAGAGGTCAGCTCTCACAAAAATCCAGCTGAAGCACAGAACAATCTCCAACTGCATCGTTTATGAATATTTCATAGCTGCTTTAGGATTAAGTTCTTGGATGCTATAATTAGTTTTTCCCCAGTTTGAATGTCTTGTGTATGGCCTATAGCATCTCCTCTGTAAGACGCCTTATTGAAATATTTACAAAGCAAAGTAGAGTTAGTGTTGATAATGCTTTCACGAAGGGTGAAAAAATTAAAGACCTGTTCGAATGTGCTTCTGCGTTATGGATTCCCGTCTGTTTTTCAGCACTAATATGTTCAGAATTACTTTCAACATTACCTTGCTAGCATGGCTCAACAAACGGATAGTGCAGTGGTTATGGTAGTGTTGGAGATGTTTCTGAGGAAAGATGGCGATTAATGTTTGAATAAATGATCCCATTCGCTGATGTGAATGAGCTTTTTTGAGATAGCTCTCAAGACATAAAATATCAAATACTGTCTCGTTGTTATTATTTGCCCATAATCTTACCACATTTCAGTGACTTCTGCGCTGCTAATACTTCTTCATAGGATACCAGAAAGCCATCCTCATTTAATGAATTCTGTAGTTATCAAACTTTGATCTGTTTTACTATGTCTGTTTTAGAGTTCAGAGCAATATTCACTCCACCTTTGCATAGTGTTTTCCTTCTGTGGGAGATGTTGCTGCCTTTGTCATTAATGGTGCTGACATTAACTTACTCCTGACTGATTGAGTCTTTCAGACTATGTTTGTGTTGAAAATTGTCTAGGTATTTCTCCATGCCCTTACACTGTGGTTAAATCCAGCTTTCCGCTGCATTCTTCAATACTTGACCAATACTCTTGTTATAGGATTATGTTTCACGCTTCCTTCCTCGATTTTTCTGTGTGGTTTATGTTCCCTTTAGTGTTACAACTTCAAACTTATTGCAACAGACAACTCGGATTTCCATCAGTTACTGCTTGAAATTACTATTGCTATTTCAGTCATCGCTTCGTTGAAATTGTTCGTGAGGGTTTCAACATCTTCAGCAGTAGTAGTAGAGGGTGAAGTTTCCTCTAGCGGTTTCTTGGAATTATAGAGCAGTTGCTCTTTCAGTTTCAAACGCTTGGATTTGAGAGAGCTTTGTTTCAGTCTCTTGTTGTGCTTCAGTTGTATCAACAAGCTCATTTTAGCAACTTCAACACTCATTAATGCGCTTGTTATAAAACTATTAACACCAGACCTGGCTGTGATACTGGCCAGTTGGGGGGTACCATGTCCATCGTCCAATCGTTTTACGAGGGTGATCAAATGATTTTCTCTGGCAAATACTGGCAGATCCAGTTTCCTATCATTGATGGTCTCATTATAGTAGGGACTGCAGAACTTCTTTTGGTCCTGTTTGGCATATTTACCTTACCTAATGTTTTAGTTCCCACGAAAGATGACGATGTCTCTTTGTCATCCTTGTTGATGACTATTTGAAGCTGAATGTAGAATTCTTCAATGTAGTAATTATCATAGTCTGACGTTAAGGCTTGATATTGTCCTACCACCATTCTAATGGCTTTGCCTACAGGTAATAGGTCATGAACCTACTAAAAGCAATACAGCATTCTAGTACAGCATTTCAGATGTTCCAGAGAAGTACAAATCACTTTCCAGGTCGGCTATCTTGTTGGATTTACTCCACACATACAGCACGGATCAATGGGTTACCTGGTTACAGGTAGCAGAGGACAACCTCTGAGCTGACTAAAAACCTGTTTCATATGTGCTTTACTTATTTTTTTCCTAAATTGTTTCCAGACTTTATGAATTCACTCAAGTCAGATTACTTTTTTTCAGATTACAACCCTTGACAACGTTCAAAATATAACATGTAAGTCCCCTCTGTTAAACCAAATGGATAATTTCTTTTCATCTACATAAATGAAAGACTAACATTTTATATTCAGAGGAAAGATGAGAAGGAAAACGCCGGGTATATGAACGGAGAGGGAAGAAGGAATGTGTGAAGAGGAGGGGGAGGTATAATGGAGATTGGGGCTGGGTAGGAGGACACCCAGTGCGAGACTCAGAACGGAAACTTCTATCCCCCTCGCTTCCTAGTCGATTGCCTCGTTTACTGGGGCCCCATTCCACCAGACGTAAGGGTGCTTCACTTCAGGGGCCTGTTACTACTGGAATGAATGAGGACAGATGGAATGGATACAAGTTTTGTGACTTCTCCCATACTTTGAGCTATCCACAACTATACAAAAAGGCGGCGATCAGTGAATAACTCATCTATAGCGTACATTATCATGTAGATGACAATTACTTAAAGTGCCGGATATACTACGGATTTAATGACATATATGACACAAACAATAACCGAAACAATCTGCTCGCAGACAATCGATAAAAGGAACTTTCTCCCATGTTGACAGATGGTACTTATTGATTTAAGAGTGGCGTGAAATGATTGGGATTTCTTATATTTGATATGCAGTGGCGTTTTGTTGTCAGCGAATCGTGTGGACACATGGCGCGCCGCGCGGGCTTGCATGTTTTGGTGAGTCATTTTGATTTGTGTGTACCCCGTCAGAGAGGGGTATGGTTGTCTAGTTTTATGGTGTGCGACACCATGGTGTACCATTGTGAGTACTTCATTTTGGTGGAATCTTGTAAAATGAGTGTGTGGCGGCAGTACTTATTTTTATTATAAATTATTATTATTATTTTCATTTAAAACCTTCAGGCCGGACGCGGTGTTGGTGGAGTGACCGCGCGACTCACTTGGAGTCGGGAAGTGAGCGTTCCCTCGCGGCGCTACCCCCCAGTCGGTTGCGCTCCGCCTGTTTGTTTGTTTTATGTATTGTCGATTTTATTATGTTTATCTCATTTATTTATTTTACTATTTTTACTTTCTTTAGTATGAACGTGGTATGGGTGTGTTGTTGTGATGATTTAAATCTCAGATTCAAACTCAACACATTAGGATATTGAGAATATAAATATATCCCTTTCTTTAAAAAAAAAAGTGTTTAAATGTGAAATAAATTATTATTCAAGAACTGAATTGACAGTCTTGCGGGTGTAGCCCATCTCACCAGGTCTCGCCTGCACCCACACCTTACCTCGGTTGTGTTTAGAGTGATATTGTAATATCCCTTCTATAGGGCGGGGTTGATTGGGTATCGTGTCGAGTTTTGGCACGGCCCAGACGCCCTTTCATCGCAGGGCGCCCAGTCTGGAAGCTGTCTGAA
>JADBJO010014079.1:5000-10000 GCA_016801955.1 Conus betulinus | reverse complement strand
TATTTATGTCCACATTAGTATTTGCTTGATTGATTACACAAGGCAAAGAAGCAGACAAAAGCAGGAATGTTAATGAACACATTACACAAGACTACGTCTTCTGAAAAGTACAAAAATTCACACTCGAGAATAAAAACATTGGTGCTTAGAATTTTCATTTATCTACTCAGGGAGGATCAAAGGTTCGGGGATTCTTCCCCAATAGAGAGACATTGTGCAATTTGCCAACGCTGCCATTTCATCTGCAAGGATGGTGAGAGGGGTCGGAAAGGGCAGAAACTTCTGACCCCTACCCCACCCCCCACACCATCTTCTCGTCTAGTACTGCTTCTCTTACCTGTCACGTATTCTACTGGTCTTAGTTGCTGATTTGCCGAGTATACACAACACAAAACTGGGCGAAATTAAAGGAAAGATGTTCAGAGAAAAATCCAGCATATATGCGTTTTGTCACTGATTGAACTAGAAAATATTTTTTATATCAAACGAATCGCGGCACTCAGTATTGTTGATATTCTGCTGCACTTATACAACGCTTCAAAGTTATACAAATAAGCACAGGAAGTCATGAGTTTCCAGTCTAATTCATTCTGCCTGTCGTTGTTGTTAATGTTGTTATTGTAGTTGATGGTGATGTTCTTGTTACTGTTGTTACTTTATCTATGTCATACCAGTGTGAACTGATTCTTTCTGCCTGCAATAATTATGTCAGTCCAATGTTGACTGACACTGCTCGTATGTATGATTCATATCAACCAAATGTTGACTGATTCTGCTCGTCTGTGTGATCTATAATAGCCCAATGGTGACTAATTCTGCTTGTACTATCTATAACATCCCAGTATTTGGCTAATTCTGCCCGTCTGTGTGATTCATGTCAACCAAAATGTTGACTGTTTGTGCGTGCCTAGAATTCACATCAGCCAGAGGTACCTGTCTGTGTGTATCACGTCAGCCCTATGGTAACTGATTCGGTCTGTCTGCGGAACGATTTCAGCTCAATATGGACTGAAGCATGTCAGCATGATCTATGTCGGTTCAGCGTTGGACTGACTGATTCCGGCCCTCCATGAGGTCAATTTCAACCCAGTGTGGAATGATTCAGCCTGTCTCTGGAATCTATGTGAGCCAAGTGTTAACTGATTCTTTCTGTCTATAAATATCCATGTAAGCTCTATGTTGATTTCTTGTGCTTCTTAGAAGGATCTATATCAAGCCTGTATTGACTGATTGTGCTTGTTCCTATGATCTTGTGATTCATGTCAGCTCAGTGTTGACTTTGTGACTGTCTGTGGACATCGTATCTGTCCATTGTGGCCTTATTGTGTTCGTCTGTGTGATCCATGTCAGTCCAGTGTTGACTGTTTCTACCTGTCTGTGTGATCCATGTCAGCCCAGTGTTGACTGCCTCTACCTGTCTGTGTGATCCATGTCAGCCCAGTGTTGACTGTTTCTACCTGTCTGTGTGATCCATGTCAGCCCAGTGTTGACTGTTTCTACCTGTCTGTTTGATCCATGTCAGCCCAGTGTCGACTGTTGCAAAACGATGACAGCGAGCTGACCACGGGCCCACAACTTTCGTATTATGTCATCCATATGACGACTGGCTGTGGAGCGCACACAAAGGCCATGCTATACTCAACATGAATTCGACATCATGAAAGCAAATGGAAAGAAAAGCAAAAGGTTAAATGAAACAATAAACTTTCCTTATTTCCCCACAAGAGAAGCGAGGAACGACAAAGTCCATCGATAGAAAGAGTTGAACAAATGAAGATAAATGATAACCAGAATAGTTAAACCACGATACAAAATTAATGACAGGAACCCACTATTCTATACATGATTTCAACAAAATCAATGAGAAATACATATCACACAACATATGGAAGGTGTCAAACACTGGCATAATGTGCAAAACAATGCAAATCAGCTAATTAACCCTTCTTCTGATGTTACAGTGATGAGGACGGTCAAATAACTCTACTCCATCTGTGTTTTTAGAGGACAGTCGTTTTACAGCAGTTACCTTATCCTTCTCCATAGGAACAAAGAGAAACACACACACAGTGATGTTTGATAAGCCAATCTGTGTGTCCCATCCCCCCTTCTTCTTCTTCTTCTTCTTCCGTATAGCGGTTACCATCAACCGGTGGGTGATTCTGCTACTTTGCGGGGGTCTGCTTTTGAATGGTACAGAGGTGCCAGTTAAAAACATTCTACGTCCTTCATAACCCAGCAGGCGATGTGGAGCTGCTGTCCTGGCTCCATGTATTGTACGACAGCCCCGACCCACCCTACGGGAGGGTAAAGCTCACACCTTTGCGCTAGGCCAGCTAAAAGAATACTTTTGTTGTAGTTACTGTTCAACTGATCTGTTTCCCACTCAAACATAAGAACGCTACAGTTGCACTGACGACTGTTCTGGTCAACTGATCTCTACCATCCGTATATTAGTATGCGCAGTTTATTGCTGACAACTGTTCTGCTCAGCAGCAGTCAGGGGCTGAAATCACAAACCGGAAATAACATAACTGTATATAGTTTGCCAATGGATCTTTGAGGACGCGGGAGACAGTGCTTTGTCTGAAAAAGGTACTCTTGTTTTTTAAAAATGTCTATCGACGAGCGAAAAAATTTACAAACAGGGAGGAGCAGTTATGAGCGCTGAAGTAAAAGACATTTCCCACCTGTTTAAAGAATTGTGGAAACACACAAACAATAAAACTCCAGGTGTGTGGTTGATAAAGGGAATGATTAACAGTATAGAATTAAACTAGAAGAACAAACGATAAGAAATTCCAGCACAGCTGAAATATCTGATCTTGTAGAAAAAAAAAAGGTAAGACACATTATTATAACATGATAATATATTCCATTAGAAGTAACCATTACAGTTACAGCTGTTGCTGCCAAAACCATTTGAAGAATTTTAGTAATGACCTGCTGAGGGGTTGTTAAACATTTCCAAGGAATGAAAAGCAGGATTGGATTAAAAAAAACAGTTTTCAGAAATATGAGAAGGAGATGTTTTGATTTCCTCGGTACTAAGGGACTGACTTTCAGATTGATGATTTTCAGCTGAATAGGATTTAAAGTACCAGTTTTTTTTTCATCAGATTTCAGTAGAAGTATAGCATACAAAGAGTGTGTACCATGGCACATCAAATGTACATTTTCTTCTTCTTCTTCTTCTTCTTCTTCTGCATTCTCGGTCATGCTAAGTGGTTATCTAGGGTTGTGGGTGAAGTCTGTCGTAAGTCTCAACGCCATTGCTGGTCTCCACACCTTCTTCTCACAACCCGTTACAGTGGGCCGCACTTCTCATCATGGGTGTCAAAGGGTGTGACAGGACATAAAAGTGAGAGCTAGTGTCTATGGATCAGTGCTGCGCAGGCGCTCATCTATATGAGATACCACGATTTGAAAGAGGTATGACAGGACCTGACAATATCCTGGTCTTAGTCTGAAGAAGGTGACCTGTTGCGCCCTTTCCAGCTGGTAGGTGCCGTCATCCTCAGGTTCTCTCATCGAACACTGTCTCTGTCTCTTTTTGAAGCTGCTTTTAGGAGAGACTTGACTTCTTCATATGACATGCTGTAGGCATCTTGCTCCTGTTCCAAGCCAAGCATGGAGGATCCATCAGTTTCCTCATTGCACATACCTGAAAAGTGAGAGGGATCCACTGAAACATCAGATTTATTAACAATGTTTGCTTGACAAGAACACTCAAAACGGATATGCGTTTTAACATAAACGTTAAGGTTTAGAAAAAATAATGTGGAATATACGACAATCTGGTGCGTTAAAATGGATGTGTTTTATCTTTGGAACACACATAGGAAAGCATAGAGTAATCATATGCTTCATTTACAGTAAATCGTCCCAGTCTGGAAAAGTGTACAGTTCTGAAATGTTGGCGTCAGGGGAATGGCCAGCAGAATTGGTCAGAAAAACTGTTTATCATGAGAAGAGAAAAAGAGATTAATACGTGATGTTTTTAATCAACCGATCTTGATCCCTCTTTCCCTCTGACTTACAAGAGAGAGAGAGAGAGAGAGAGAGAGAGAGAGAGGAGAGAGAGAGAGAGAGAGAGGTTCGAAAAGGAAATTCTCCAAAACCATGTAGAATTCCCTGCATTAATGAGAAGTGACTCCAAAAAATAAAGAAGGGCAAAGGTCCAGCTGAAAAGAAGAAGTTTCAAATAATGATGACGGCCTAGACTTTGTCTATTGATCAAATGGAAGAAATGTGAAGAAATGGGCCTATGGCAGCTGCTGGGCAGTGGCGTTTGTCGCTGAGTGGGCGGTGCAGCAGTAAAGTATGGGCTAACACACCGGTGAGGACACTCCCGTGAAGATTCTGTCATACCACATCAAGTGACCGTTATCAATGGCATCTGCCAGGCGCTGAGCGTGTCCTTTGATCTCTTAGTGGAATGCTTCGTGCATGCACGCCCTCCTTATGAGTACAGCGCAGGCTTCCAGGGGTGGGGTAGGATTATTCCTATCAGGGGCCGTACTTACATGTCGTCGGTAAACTTGCTTCTACAACGAGATTAACTCCTGGGTACAAACCCTGTGGGTTCAGCGCATTCTACTTTCGCACCTATATCCTCTGGGTTTTGTCTCAGTTTCTACCTACGAAGTGTCCAGAAAGTAACAGGTGAAGGTCAGATAAAAGAGGGATTCCCTCCTTCTGGGCATGCCTTGAATAACCCCCAACCTTCTGCGCATGCCCACAAACACGCTGACGCAGACACACACAAAGACTGAAAAAACAGCTGAACTAAAACAAGTTTGATAAAACTATTAAAAGGCCATAAACATGATGAAGTCGCACTCACACGCGCACACACATACACACACTGACACAAAGTGGCAGTGACACACAAAGGCACAAAGACAGATTTAGCCTACACACACACACACACACACACACACACACACACACACACACACACACACACACACACACACAAACACACACACACACACACA
>JADBJO010014078.1:0-49394 GCA_016801955.1 Conus betulinus | reverse complement strand
AAATCTAGCCGTCTCCAAAGAAAAAGAAAAAGGACCGTAATGGACATTGCATATTCTCTCCTGGCAGATGCCATTGCTGTAAATGGCCGACGTGATGCTGCCGGACGACGAGGACCAACTCCCCACGGAAACGGTGCCCTCCCAAGGAGCTTTTTAATCTCTGTTATCTAAAGACTTTTCCAGCTTCATGAAGCTGCTCAGCCACCGATTTTCTATCATTCCAGCTCTTACACACTTTTCGCGTGTAACCCCCCTAGACGAAATAGATATAAACCTTCTCCCCCCCCACCCCCCTCCCCCCTTGCACTCCAGATATTTAACGCCAAATACCACTTACGCTTTCACCCCATAGCTTCACATTACAGCTTTAGCTCCTCGTTTTGTCTGGCTGATTCACCACTGTTTCCACACCCACGCGACCAGGTGATGCACTTACTCCAGCCCTACTCAACTTTCTCCAGCCCCCCCACCCAGAGCAACGCGTACCAAGCTTTCGGTTCATAAAGGTCTTGCTGCTGCCTCTCTGAAAGAGAATCCCAGGTGGCGCCCGCTCTTTCCCGGTTTGTCAACAGGAGCTTTCCTATCCCTATGCAGGTAACTGTAGCCTTATTACGCTTTCCTTCCTCCTCCCACATTTCCACATTCCCCCCCCCCCCCCCCTGAGTTTGTACTCTGTGCAGTCTCCTTGACCTCTGCCAGTTCCCTTCGACCGTGACTGTTGCTAGGTCGACCGCTAGAGTATGTCTTGCAACTTTCTAGTCAGACGCTGGACACACATCAGTTGTGTGTTGGAACATTCATCCCCCATGTCAGGACTAGTGTCTTGTCTCGGATATGTGTGCGCGAAGCCTCCAGGAGGAGCTGCAAATACTGATCGTCAATGCACTGTAACGTCCTCTATAAAAAGAAAGCGAGCCCCATATAAGCACGAATGCATAAGCTTCCCTTATGACACATATTGGTATATATACATTTAGTCGTTATGGATTTACACACGCCATGCAGGACTCTGCATAGTGCCAGAAAGGAAAAAAAAAAAAACAAGGAGCGGTGAAGGCGGCTAGGGAAGGTTCCCACCCCCCACCCCCGCCACCCCCCCACCTGCCGGGGGGGGGTGAGGGAGGGGAAGATATCGGATGGTAAGTCGGAGGTGTCGACCGCCCAGGTGGACAAGGGCAGGGAGCAGAGCGCTGAAGTGCAACGATCGACTGCCTTTCAACTGACAGCAATAAGAAATAGTAGCCTCCAAAGTTGACAGAGACTCATTGCGGAGAGAGAGAGCGAAATGAGCAAGAAGATGATGAGCGAGAGAGATGAGAGCATCTATCCAATGCAACGTCGCCACAACGTATGATTGTCAGCACAATCGCAAACAGCGTAGCTTCTTTCGAGCACTGTCGATGGCCGTACCCGGTGACCGGCCCTCGATGACCGCGCGCAGTGTGTGTGTAGATGTGTGTGTGCGAGTGGGTGTGCACGCGCGCACCCGAGCAATCGCTTATATGCCAGTTGTGTCCTCCCTTATATCATATATCTCCCTGTATAATGACCCGGTATTATTATTAGGTCCCTCCACACTGTATAACGCCTAGTATAATCACTATGTCCCCTGTATTATCAATAATGATATGTCCCGGTAATGTATTATAATCACTGATTCGTCCCTGTTATAATCACCGGCTATGTCCCTTGTCTCGATATCGTCCCTGTTAAGTATATTAATCATGATATTCGTCTCACTGCTCA
This sequence comes from Conus betulinus, assembly GCA_016801955.1. Lineage (NCBI taxonomy): Eukaryota > Metazoa > Mollusca > Gastropoda > Neogastropoda > Conidae > Conus > Conus betulinus. The sequence goes on along the minus strand of JADBJO010014078.1, from coordinate 47,648 downwards.
ATTAACGCACCGAATTGTAAACAGGGCTAATATACCTGATATGTAACTTTTGTATTTATCACCGAGGTGTCCTGCACTGGTTTATTTATTTATTGGCTATGACCTGTATTAATCACCAATTAAATTCCGGTGATACACGCATATGATCTCGTAATATATTCCAGTCATGGATTCCTGCTCCTTGTAACTGTTACGAGCTACTGTGACTAATCACTGGAGATATTTCCTGTACTGATTTGATCTCGTGATATTAATCACCGCCGCGCTCCTAGTTCCAGAGTAGTGTATGAACCTGGGCATTTTTAACTAGATATATGTCTCGGTATTAGGATGACATGGTGTTGCTTCAATCAATGTGTTGTGTTCTGTATTTAGTGGTTGGACTTGCTTGATTATAATATACAAATGTATCGCAGTACTGGTCATGAAGCTGTATTAAATCACTTGTATGTTCCTTTATCCTAGTTGGACTGTAGTTACGTCATCTGATATAGTCCCTTTTGGTACTGTTGTATTTATGCAGTGTAGTCTATTATCCACTGGTACGTTACTTTCTTGTGGTAGTGCGTTCTCATTTACTATGTATGCTCATCTGCAGATATATTCGTGTGTACTGCGTCACTGATTTTTACTCCTATTCAGCATTGATTATATTCCCGGTTATGTACATGGTGATGGCTGTATCATATCTGAGTATGTTCCTGTGACTGGTATATGCGCTACTAGTATCATCATCCCGATTAGTATGTATGATCAAATCACCAACATGTTCCAGTAATACTATGCTATCCTATATTAATAACCTCTCCTGAACGTTTGTTGTCCCTGTATTGATAGGTCTCTCTATCAAGTCCGTGAGGGTCTGTCCCTTCTATATGTCCTCTGTATTGTCACCAACACGCCCCGGTTGTTCATTGAAGGACACTGACCGTGTCTGGTGTTGATGATAACTGTTAGCATTCCATACTTGAATGATAGATTCTCCCTGCATGTAATCATTATGGTACTAGTATGATCCTGTGTGTTGCGTGACTGAAAAGTGTCCGTGTGTTGATTGAATTATTGTTCCTAAAACTAATTTACGATAGTTGTTAGGATTCTGGATGTATTGATATGTCTCTGTGTTAATCATTAACGCGTTCACTGATGTAGGCTACTTTGTAATCTGGTTCATGTATTGGTCAACGAGTACATAATAATATTATCATATATGGCTGATGTCTGATGTTATAATTTTTTTTTCCCCTCCCCTCGTTCCTAACTCTCTTATATATCTCGAATCACTGAAACTCATATCAAGTTCTGATGTTTTTTGCTCGCCCGAACGGTTCGGATCGAATTACCCATAGTTACTATTCGCTAGTCCATCACACGCTTGCTTATCAACAAGTATATACTACCTTGTACTGAACTCTTGTGTATGCACGCAACGATGTATTGTGCCCTGTACCGGCTTACGGATCCATTCTCTGTCCAATGTATTCCCTACACCTATTGCTTGTCTATTGTGTTTCCTGTGACTATAGTCCCTGGTTGATACCTAGCCTAACGTTTGTCAGTATGCTATGTGATATATGGTGTACGGGTACGCCATGTCGGGCCCCGCCCCGTCCGTCCCTGTTTCCCCGCCTCAACACCACACTTTACAGAACACAGGGCAGAGAACACAGCCACACGTGTACTCCCTCTCTTTTCACTCTTTACCTATACATATACCGCATCATATATAGGGTGTGGGTGTGCTGTGTGTGGTGACTGGCGTGTGTGTGTGGTGAACGGTGCCTGTGTTTGTTGTGTGCTGTACTGACGCTTTTGTCAATGTAGCAACAATTATCTGTTTTCAGTATGTTCTTGATATCAACCCCTGCACTGTAGCACACACGTACTTAGACTTATATGCCCTGTGCGCGGCTATACAGTATAGTACAATTGTAGGAGAATACCTGTCCTTAAATTGACCTGTACATTGTGATCTGTGTACAGTACAAACACATCACTGTACGTACAGTGGTGAGTCATATAACTGCACTGTTATAATGACTGATACGTCTCTTTAATGCTCTGTTAATCAATATCATGACAGGCAACTGATGTACCTGGGCTATACTGTGCCTGTACAGATATGCACCTGCGTTTACACATGAACTTGTGCGAAACTGAAGAGTTCCCACACATGCATGTTTTCACACCATGTCAGACTATGTACCAAGCACAATGGACCCTATCCCTTTATTGCTACGGTCTTGGATTACACGGGGGCACGCACGCAAAAAACGCACCCTAACAAAGACAACTGAAACGCGGGTAGAAACACCCAGAAACCCACTCCCAGAAATAGGCTGCCAGCCCCCCAAACATGCCGAGCTATAGTCCGCCGTCGATCATCATGTCGTGAAAAACACTACCTCCACTATCACCACAAACAGTTTACAACGACCAGCAGTGGCGGTTCGTAGTTCAGGCCGGCAGCAGACAACGATCTGCGAACGAGTCGATAAACGCCAACCGCCACTGTCGCAACGCTGCGTTTCTGGTAATTACTAGCCTTCCCAACCCCGTACCTACCTATTCGCCGGAATCTCTACCAATCAAAGGTGTATGTATCAAATATCCGTAGCCTTGTTCAGTGCTTTCGGCATAGTAACCAGCTCTTGTTTATCTCCCAAAACGTCTAAATGTAGAGATTCCTCCGTTTGGTTGCATTCACCCCTCTCTGGAACCTGTTTTAAAACGAGCATATAGTTCGGTGTGCTGCATTTCAGAGACAATAGACAGGTTCGGGACAGACTCCAGAGATAGTCCTGTCTTTGACCTGGAAGTTGGAAGAAGCTGTGGCTTTATTGAGTCGTCGAGGGGGGGTCCTGAGTTGTATGGTACAAAAACTGGATGATATGGAAGGATGATGTCACGGCACGCCTTCCTTTCAGCTGTGGTGAGTTACCGTGACAGGTTTTGAAAGCTGTTTTCCTTTTTTTTTTGTTTTTTTTTGTTGTTCTTTCTTTCAGTCTGTCTGTTGTGTCTTTTCTTTCAGTCTGTCTGTTTGCGTTTTCTTTTTTTTTTCTTGTTTTTCCGTTTCTCCTTCTTTTACCTGTGTGTGCGTGTGCGTGTGCGTGTGTGTGTGTGTGAGGTGTGGGAGAGTGAGAGGTGGGAGTGTGAGAGAGAGATGAGAGAGGATGGAGAGAGAGAGAGGAGAGAGGGAGGGAGGGAGAAAGAAAGTCTTTAATTTACGAACTAATAAATAACAAAAACCATGTGCCATGTGCGTTTTTATCCATCCCTCGCCCCTTAAAGACTCTGCAATGAAAAAATAACATTTAAAACAAATGTGGATGAGACAAGAATAACGTAATACCAGTGAAGAGAGAGAGAGAGAGAGAGAGAGAGAGAGAGAGAGAGAGAGAGAGAGAGAGAGAGAGAGAGGAGAGAGAGGAAGGGAGAGAGAGAGAGAGAGAGAGAGAGAGAGAGAGAGAGTAGACAGACACACGAGAGAGGGAGGAGAGAGAACAGACACACGGGAAGGAAGGAAGCACATACAAGGATACTAATAAAACAATTAGCATGTTGAAGACAGTATGAACAAGAGTATTACGATAATATTAAGCAGTACTATGAAGATAAATACAAAACAGTTAGATATAGAAGGGGGCGGTGATGTGATATATGAAATTGACAAGAAATATCAGCATCATTCAGATGGTATAGATAGACGCTCAAAACATTGTATGGAGTGGAAGGAGAAGAGAAAGAGACTGACGAAGAGAGAGAGCGAGCGGAGAGAGGAGAGAGCGAGCGAGTAGAGAGGGGGAGGGAGAGAGAGAGAGAGAAGAGAGAGGAGGAAAGGAAGGAGGGAGGGAGACAAAAAAGAGATGAGGATATAGAAAAAAGAAAAAAAAGAAATATTTTGAATACTTGGATTATTATGAACATTACATATGCAAGAAAGCAACAAAGCTAGCGCGCGCGCACGCACGCGCGCGCGCGCGCGCGCGCAGCACACGACACACACACACACACACACACACACACACACACACAGAAAGAGAGAGAGGAGAGAGAGAGAGGAGAGAGAGAGGAGAGAGAGAGAGAATAATACAGCATAGGGTTTTAAAAGATATAAGGGTTTGGAGGCAGGAAGGGTGAGGGAGGGGGTTTGCTTTCTAATTACAAGAATAAAGATACTATACCTACATCGCAGTAATTGGGGGGGGGGGGGGGGGGGGGGGGGCATGGTGAGATACAAATGACATTTTACAGGATTGTCATTTGAAAGAGATCATGGAGAGGCAGAGAGAGACCAAGTCAGACGGAGAGGAGACACGGAACAGTTATATAACAGACAGTAGTGACACTGAGTATGGAAACACAGGGAGAGATTGAGTCAAACTGAGTGGGATACAGGGATAGGTATATAGCAGATAGTGAGTGAGATAAAGAAAATACATAATAAGGGGGAAAAAAAGAAAAAAAAAGAAGATAAGAAAAGAAGCAATTCCGTGAAAGAAATATCAATCTCGATCCATTAACAGGAACGAATGATAGTGTGACCAGTGTAACCTGCATGTTGAGAGAGAGAGATGAAGTGAGAGAGAGAGAGAGAGGAGAGAGAGAGAGGAGGAGAGAGGAGAGAGAGGAGAGGAGAGAGAGAGTGAGAGACACTGAGAGAGGAGAGGAATAGTTCAGCCAGCAGAACATCGGACTCGTAAATTTTCGAGATCCTGGGGTTACGAGTTCGAATCTCTCCGCCAGGATCGTTTCGGTAGGCCTACTTTGGACTTTTCCCTCAGAGATAACATAACACTCTGGTTACCGACTCCATTCCTTAGAATTCCTTGGAACGACAGACTTTAAAACTGAGGTTTCATGAGTGAACGCACGCATAACATCTGGTAGGCTACACACGTTCAATCCCATCACCATCCCCTGGAAAAGTAGAGCCCGTAGGCCCTATTATATATATGGTGATGGAGGACACGTGAAATGACACATAACATGCATCCTGCGCGCTGATGATTTTCCAAGAGAAGACCGCTAGGCGCGGAGCAGGATAATTCATTCCCCTGTCTAACTGGAGAGGAGAGAGCGGGAGAGACGAGAGATCCACTTTCTCTCCGACCCCCCTTTCTAGGAGAGACCAGACGGAGGGGGTGCGGCGAGAGGGAGAGATGCAGAAAGGGGGGGGGGGGACAGAGAGAGAGAGAGATGAGTGATGATGATGATTGAGTGAGGCTGATGATCTTTCCACCCTATCCAACTGCCCGTAGGCTATGACAGAATAATGCAAAACACCGTTATGGTAGTGAGAGACGAGAGAGAGTCCCCCCCCCCCCCTTTTCCCCCGAGAGAGGGGGGGGGGGGGGGGGGGGTTAGGGGGGGGGGGGGGGGGGGGGGGTGGTTTGGGGGGGCTAGGGGGGGCCACTAGGGGGGGCTCTCGTAATGCCATCCTCCTCAGTCATGACGTGCTTCCCCAGTTTATGTATGTACATCTACCATAGCCGACTGCAAGGCCTCGACATCAGGGCGATGTAGGCCTGCCTACCATACCAGACTTAGTGTCTGTCTGGACCGCGACCCATTCTTTCACGTCCGAATTGTTTATGGTCATCACAGTTGGGGGTGGGTCTGGTAGGGAGAGGCGGGGGGGGGGGCCGCGCGGGAGGGGTCCATGAGGGGGGTGGGGGTGAGAGGGCGCATAAGTCGTGCCTCGGGTATACTCAGCGCTACACGTACTTGGTACCCCGGTCTCGCAAGGAATTTCGGCAACCGTCCGTTCAGCATGACCTTTACACCCAGTGGATTTTTTTTTTATGTTTTCTTCTTACGTGCTTGTGTCCGAGGTAAGAAATATCGTTGGCGCGGCACTGCCAAAAGGAAATTGCCACGTTGTTTGTCGTTTCCGTTTCTTTTCTATCTTATTTCTTGTTTCTTTTCTTTTTTCTCCCCCCCTTCCCTGTTTCCCCGTTCGTCAAATCAAACAAAAACACCAACCGAAATCTAATCTAATGTGCACTACAAAAGGTTAATTCCATTTGAAAATTTTTATTTACTTCCGGAGTACTAGTGTATCAGTGACGCCCCCCCCCACCCTATCGAATTAAACTCTCCAAAGTGGCCTTTATGTTCTTTCAGGCTTGTTCACGATCTGGCTAGACCAATTAAGTTCAGATCTCGCCTCGTTTGCTCACTATCCACCGTGTCTCATGTGGGCCCGATCCAGCACGTAGCGATCCTTTGTCACCACATGCATCTGTGCGAGCCAAAATGTATTTCATCCCCATGGGCACATTCCAATCTTCCTTCGAAAGTTGCTTTTACCCAAAAAAAAAGCAGCGCTATGTAGGCCCTAATTGCCTGACGTAAAAGATTAACCAACGGTACAGTTTATTTAGAAACACCCACACAATTTCATACACAGAAACATCACACACACATTTTCTCTGCTTGGGGCTCTCTCTCTCTTTCTTTTCTATCGCTCGGCTCGCTCTCTTGCTCTATGATTCATCTCGGTGGCTCTCTTGCACACAGCAACAACACTGACACACACACTACTACGCCCACTGAAACCATTAAGGGGTTTTGGCGGTTGTACTGAGTCAAATATGTCATTTTTGCGCCGCCAGACGCCTGCCAAACGGGGGGGGGGGGGAACAAAAACAATCACCAGTCCCATCTCCCGCGGAGTTAATGCAGCCCCAGTAACATTAAGAACATGCTGGAAAGCCGTTCTTAACTTTGTGTTTTTCAGTTTGAACGCTAAGAAGGTAAGCATCGCAGCATAATAGACACGGACGTGGCCAAGGCGGCCTTCCAGTGGCCAAGGTTACATGTGTCGGATTAGTTCTTAGCTCCACGTGTCTGCCTTTTTGTTTCATCTCATAATCATTCTCAGCCTTCGCAGACCTGATTCTTCTGATCAGAGACTAGCTACCATCCTGTGGTCCTTCTACGACGGCTAAAAGGTGAGCCGGCCGAAAGGCGCGTAATGATTGATTTTTGCCCAAGCGTGAAAGCGTGATTGTTCACATCCAACTCAAAACTGTGCTGCTTTCGTTAGTTCCAAAAAAGTCCCTGGTTGTGCCAAATGAATTAGTGACCAATGCAGTACCAAATTTCCCGTGCGCGGTCACTACTCTACTTGTATTGCGAATTATCCCCATTGCGCATGACATGCTGAAATAATCGAGTTTATCGCGAATGCACAAACAATCGTGTTTCCGTTACTTCATTCGTTTGGGGCTAATTTGTATTCAACTACAAAGCCTTTCAGCGACGTCTATAATACAGCGACGGTGCGGCCCCCACCTGATGGTTGGGGAGTTTAGCCTTGGTCAGGGTAAGTGTCTGGATCGTAACGTCACCCGTATTCCATGTACGAGTAACAAAATGGGGCGCCGAGAATTGCACAAAACATGTCCCGGCAGTCCGGCAGACGGGTGTCGAGGACGTGCTGTCTTTACGTACTTTCCATTACTCCAGGCTCCCTCGCCTGATTGAGTGACACGACCAGTAACCTAGATTTATAGCAGTGAATTTTTGTGAATGTGTAGAGCACTTTTAGAGTTATCTAAAGTGGACAGGAAAGACAAGCAGGGGACATCAGTGTCATCGCAGCACTTTTCATCAGTTGTGTGTGTGTGGTGTGTGTGGTGTCTCTCTGGCATCACAAGGTGGGGAACAGAATGAGCACAGCAGCTTGTTTTTGTTTTGTTTGTTGTTTGTGTTTTTCTCTGGGCTCTTGCAGGATGCGCCCCAATTAGTATATTTTGATCATTTTGAAGCCACAGGAGAAATATTGTCCAAATTTCACTGTTCAGTTTCAGATCGGAGCATGAATGTATTAGTGTGTTGTTTTAAAAGAAAAAGAGGTGTGTGTGATGTGTGTGTGTGTGTAGTGTGTGTGTGGTGTGGCTGAAGTCCAGTGCAAGTTTATACTTTTCTTAGTATCAGGTATCTTTTTGTAAGACTTTAATAGTAGTAGGTTGTCTTTCACATTATCCACAAATTAGGCACTTTAAAAACAAACAGATGTACCATTTTAGAGTGGCGTTATTTAGTGTAGATTGTATGTCAGTAAAAGTGATAGAGATTCTTCAAACCAGATCCCCAAACACTGCTAATATTCCCCTGCACTGTCAACTCAAGCTGCCAGACCCCAGTAGCCCGCACTGAAAGAAAAAAAAAACCAGTGACAGCATAGGTGCACTGATGAAACGAAGCTGTAGGAGAAGAACTGCCCTTTTCATTTTATATCTATATCTTTTAAAGCAAGATGGGAGAGACTCAAACCTTGACACATTTTACCCACTTTGTCAGGGTCTGGCTGTTCATTCTTTGCTGACTGAAGTGATAACAATTTGATTTTTATGGTGTATAATTCATTAGCTGTTTGTACATTGTGTCAATTTTAACGGACATGCCCTGCAATGCAAGCTGCTGCTGTTTAAACAATGGAAGTCAAGTTTTAGGTACCATAAGGATTTTTTGATTGTGGTTGTTGGAACATGAATTTGAAAAACGTACTGTCTTTACAAACCACGTCAGCTATGGTAACGATAGTACAAACAGCTTAAAGAATTTTCGATCGCAAGTGGAAAACAGGTGTAAAATGAGTGCCAAAGATGAGGATTTAATTCATAGTGGCGTTTAGAATCAAACTTGGACAACAATGTGACTGTATAATTTACAAAATAATGGTGTGGAATCAAGGGTTTGTGTAGAATGATTGTAAATCGTGTAGGCCATAGTTATGTAGGTTGGTAGGAAAGAAAATACAAAGGGGCTTTTTCATTACTGTAGTGGTGATTCAAATTTCATAATCGTTATGCAACTTGTCCCATAGTCATTAGGTCACTGGGGCAACCGGGTCGCTGTTGTCTTGTTGAAGGAAGTTAAGTTCTGCTTTGCATCGTGCTATGAGAGAGACTGTACTTGACTGGAACGTGCTCGATAAACATGTTTTTTTCTTCAATGGCCAGCGTCCTCAAAGGACCACAAGACAACAAGTGACTCAATGATGGCTGGACAACCCAGTGCTGTTTTGTTAGAGGATGAAGAGTGTGCATAGGGATTAGGAAAACCAGAGTTTGAACCTAAAAGAGTATGAAGGAAGTCTTAATGTGCTATAATTTACTGATCCTAGATATTATAACTAAACAGATTGCAAGGGATTTAGAAAGTCCAGTTCGCCCATTACACACAGTTGTTTAAGATCATGAATTAATGTGTAAAAATTCACCTGATTCAGACACAATTCTGTGCTAGTTTAGCAACCACTTCCAATAAAATACAAACGGATCTTCTGGGAGTATTCTGATTGGCGTGAAAAAATTGTCTCTGGTTCTTCAGCAAATAAATATTTTATAGGCAGTTACCATTTAACATGATCACTGTATGAGGTTCTTCAGTGTGGTGATTTTAACCAGTACATGTGTTGTGGTGGTTATTAACATCATAGAACACATGCCGTTTTCCATTTTATTTCCATTTTTTTAGTCCTTTTTTGTTTTTTGTTGAATGATGAAGAGTGATTGAACATGTCCACAAGAGACTGATTGTATGTAGGTCTCATTGAGAACACAATGCGCTAGCATTTCCATTGGATTCAAAGATTTGTAAAGTTGTTGCATAGGACAGATTTTTGCCAATAATCTAGAAGATCAGAAATTACATGCGAAATCGTACCCCATGGTGAGTGAAGACTCCCTTTAAGCGGATTTGACCTTAAACATTAGCTGTGTCAGTGTCAAATTCAGCAGCATAGTTTAGGGTAAATTTTAACTTGTTTCTTATTTCAAGTTCAGGGATAGTTCCTTATGAAAGGGTGATGGTCACATGTAGTTCATGTCAACACCACAACTCATTGGACAATGGAAAAAAAAACTGCACACTTAAACTCCGGGGCGGACAGCGCGATACCTCAGATGGACCAAATGGTATTTCTGATCATAAACAACAAATGGATCACAAACAGAACACAAGTTTGCCAATAAGTTCTTGCATATTTTCGACCTGCTAAACTGATTTTGTTATTTACCATGGGTTCAATTTGAGGGCTGCTGACTCAAACACAGTTGCTGCTGGACAGTAATGACAAATCTTGCGATCATTGTTCATAGTGTATATATATTGTACAAAGAATGGAGACTAGTGTGTGACCTTCTTGGTGGCTTTGTGTGTGTGTGTGTGTGTGGTGTGTGATGTGTATTCTTTGTTGTTTGGGTGTGGGTGTGCATGCCTCGGCTCTGTTAACTGGACACACATTTATTGATATTTTTTCTTGCCCACTTGTTTTTTATTTTGACCCACCGTGGTCCATGCCTTTGGACCGCCCCCTGAATACCCATAAATATCCACTGGTGCAGCAGGGACTGCTACACCCTGAATGACGGACGGATTATGAGAATGTGCAGGGGACAGGGTTGAATGTTTTCATGCTTTCGGTTTTTAGGTTCTATTTAACACAGCGGCCAATAAAGGGATGGGACGGCCCCTCGGCCTCACAACAGGTGTCGTAGCCGAGGAATCATAGCTGCACAGCAAGGCTCCCCCTCCGTCTGCCGAAAACTATTATCTACCAGTCCCGAGTTCAAGGCGCTTCAATTCTTTTAGTGCTAGCGCCGCAATGGTTGTCATGGGAAAAACGCCACTTCCAGACTGACGGCGTTTGGGAATTTACACGATCCCAAGTGTTCAGGCCGCAGACTGCTGGGCTGATGTGGACTTGGGAGGACGTTCTTTCTCAGCGTATTTTTTTCGGGGGACCCAGTGAGTGTTCTTTTCCTCTTCTCTTTGGTCGGTGTGGTACGCACGTTGGATATGGTCTCCGCATCAGTGTCGAGCAGCCTGTGGAATTTTGTTAGTTATTTCTAAGTGTTCTGGAAAGGATAATGGCAGTGCTGTAGCTGAGGAGCCTGAAGGTACTCACCGACACTCTGGTACCGGCCATTGCTACTCAGACCCCACTTGCCCAACGCTGATGTATCAGCCGTGGTGGTGGCAGGCACAGACCGCGCAACTTGTCCCAGTGTTGTACATTTGTTATTGTATAAAATAACTCCTTCACACCTAGTTGGCTTCTGTAGCGATTCAGATCTGCAGTGTCAAGATACATCCTGGTGCCCAACGATCCAGCCCCGCCCCGTACTGCAAAGGGTTCCTCCCTTGCTAGCACTGACTTGGCATTAGACCGGGTTCCGAACTCCGTTGCCATATGACATTAGCACCATGTTTCTTTATGAAGACCCCATTTTTCGCGCCCGCACCTCCGGTCTTATCCGCGAAGCCCCAAATGAAATATCTGCATGGTTGGTGATTGTGGCCACCGTAATTTAATGCAATCGCAGACCGGCACCGGTACTTGCGGATAGCAGAACAAGGAACGGGCAGGAAATGGAAGGAGATCAGCCTGCTTTTGTCCAAGTCTTTAGATGGTGCCTCCAAGCTCCTTTGACCCAGTGCAGGAACCATGGTCCATTTGACACGCCCCCGGAGGGTACCTTTTCACGAGTGCTTCGCATCAAACAGTTTTTCCCACCGCAAAAGAATCTTGATAATGAAATGTATTGTGGCACAGTACAGGGTCCAGCGCATACTAAAAGACGGGCCATTTTCCCAGGATTCTGTTGATTCTGAGGGAGGGAGGTCCTCGGGTGACTGAGAACGAAGTGATGATCGCACCCCATCCAAAAATGAAAAAAAACGGAGGACTTCGGAAGGGCAACACGGACCCAGCTTACCGTAACTATGGCCGATAAGTCTCCTGTTGGGTTTCTGTGGGTTGTGCTTTGCATCTAGTCTAAACGGCGGATCTGAGACGGTAGTGAAAAGAAAATTGTTAGGGAATTATAGGAGAAATACACTAACACCCGCTGAGGTGCCTCCGTAGCAGGGTAGTGTTCAAAGCCGAAGAAACTGCCTGTGAGGTAAACTAGGGTGGCACGCCATCTGGCCATGGTGAGGGTGTTATGAGCGTGTCGTGTGTTCGGGTGGTGTGGTTTTTGTATAATCAGAATGATTGGGATACCTTGGTGACGCCGAGATGCTGTGTTGGTGGGCCGAGCATGTGTTGTGTTGTGTCATTCCTCTGCGGCGTGGGTGGCGGTTTGGTGGTGTGAATGCGTGTGTGCTCCGCGCGGTGGTGGTGTGATGCCTGTGCAGATTTTGCTTGGCCCCGATGCTTTGCGCTGAGAGGCCGGATGGATCATCCGACCCGACTTGCGGATTTTTGCCCCCTCCCGAGCCTACAATCGTGTTTGTGCTTTTTGCTCCTTCACTTATTCATTGGTGTCATAGCTCATGCCTCTTCGCATGTTGTGTGTTGCCCCTACCCCCCGTTATCTAGCCATTAGTTTTTTCACTCGTTCACGTGTGTTTGTGCCCTTTGTTCTTTTCCGCTTCGCGCTCGGGTCGTTTCTGTTCGTTTGCTCTCTGTTCCTCCTCTTTTCTTTTTCCAACCCTCCCCTGTTGCGGTGTCGCCCCTGCTAGTTTATGTGTGTGCATACGGAAGATCGCTGTTGACTTGTTACCTATAGTTCCATGCCGAAACCCGCATGGATGGGTTGGTCTTTATTGTGAGTATGGTTCTTCTTGTATTATAATGTATTGGGTTGGGGTGTGTGTGGGGTGTAGCGTGTGTGGTGTTGTGTCTGTTCGTGACCCCAAGCAAGTTAAGTCAAGTCACTAAATTTTAGTTTCAGGATGTGAACATGAATAGCAGGAAACATGCGTTTTTTAATCAAGCCTTCTTCTTTTTATATTCAAACAAAGAAACTGAAGTGTGTATAAATAATGAACAGAATTGACAAATACACAAGAGTGAAGACATAAGCGAAACTGGTGTGCGAGGGACGCCTGCCGGTGGGGGTGAAAGCTAAGATTGGCTGCAGGAGGGGAGGGAAATAGGGAGGAGCGGCGACCCGGTGGTACTGATGGCGGCGTGGGGGTGTGGGAGAGGGTAGTACAACAAAAGAACCAAGCTTTTACTATCTCCCTCTCATACAAGACAAGAGGAACAAGAGAGAGAGAGAGTTGTTGGGGTTTGGAGTGGTGTTGGTTGTGTATATATCGGCTTTTCTTGTTCCCCCCGCCCGTTTGCTTTACTTTTGATTGGGTCCTTCTTTGGTTTTTTTCCTTGTCCTTCCTTGTTTTTTTTGTCTTTTTCTCCTTTACTCTTTTTCCTTCTTTTTTTCTGATTCTCTTTCTGCATTTGGTGTTTTTTCCTTCCTTTTTTTTTTGTTTTTTTTTTTTTTTTTTTTCTCCTTTTTTTCCTTTTTCTTTCTTGTTTGTGCTTTTTGTGCACGCCTTGGGGTGTGTTTGTTCCTTTTTTTTTTACTTTTTTTGACTTTTTCCCTTCTATATGTTTTTTTTTTTGCCCCCTCTGGTGTGTGCGGTGGTTTCACTGTGTTCCCCTTGTTGTGAGGTGCCCTGCTTTAGTTGCTCCATCCCTGCACTGTGGTTGTGTTGAGGGTCGCTGGCACGTGGCCGGCACGGGGGCCCGCCGGCAGTTACCTGGGACTAACCATCCGATTATGGTACTTCGGCTTCGGTGAGCTCAGTCAGGCCGGCGCTTCGCGACATTGGTCTGTCCCTAGCGTGGCGTCCAGGCCGCTGGGCTGCGGGTGCCCGTGAGTCAGACGCGTTGGATACTGACCCCACGTTGGGTTGTGTGTCCGGGGAGAAGGCTCTCCCCCGGGTGGAACTTACAACTCAACGATATGTTATCCTGTTTTGTTCTTCGAGTGATACAGTGTCTGCCCCAGTCCGCCCCTGTAGAACCCAACACAATTCGACGTCGGAACGGTACAAAGGAGTGTGCGGACTAAGGTGAAGAGAAGAGGAAGAGAAAGGGGGAAAAAGGAATGAGCCGTTTGGTCTTCATAATGCACTTACCAGGCCCTTGCTCAGAATCCAGGTTTTTCCTGATGGGCCTAAACCAAGAGCAGATCAGTCATGACCGAACCTACGGTGTCTGTGGGGAGGTTTGGGTTTTAAGCTTTGTTTCCCTCGTGCATGGTTTTACAGAAGCTGCTCACCAGGGTTCCTGTGATCTATTGGATTTTATAGAGCATGTTTTGCTTCTGGGGAGCGCATGAAGTGGGTTTTTTACCCACCTTCTTAGGGTTGGATTTCTAGTTTCGGTTTGATAAACATTGCTCGGAATGACTTACGCACCTGAGTTCAGGACAAGTACAATTACAGGGCGAAAGAGAGGAATCGCACTCTGGCCCTCCACCCCTCATGCTGTGCTGTAGAACGTGTTGAACTCCTGGACCATACATGTCCTGCAGCAATGGTAAGGAACTTCAAACTGTTGCTGTTGTTTTTTTTATTGAAGTTCCAAGGACTTGTAGACTTTTCAAGGAGAGATCCCAGGAGAGAAATCGCGGTGCCCTGTAGTTATTAGCTTCTCATTCTGTGATCCCCCCCTTTCCAACGCTTTTTTTTCTACCCTCTTTCTTCCCTCGTTTCTTTCCCCAGTTCAGTAAGCAATTCCACAAATCATGAAGTGAATCCAGACTATGTCTCTGCCAGTAGCTGCAAGAAATAAAAAACAGTTAATAGGTGCTTGGGCTGGGTAGTGAAGGTCATATTGGTGATTGAATTGAAATATATAGTTGATACAAAAAATCAATTAAATCAGATCCTGCGCATGCCACAATCTGTAAAAATTTCTTCATCACTTTTGTTTAGTGGTTTTTTTTAAAATGCTGTTTGATGAGTTACCACCCAACAGTTTTAGTAAACTAACCTGTTAATTCCATTGTATGACATCAGAGAGGTACGTACGTTATTCCAAAATCTAGTGTCTAGGAGAGCACCCGAGTTAAAGATCAGCTTTTAAGTTGGAAGAACAGGAAAGAAAGATATGAGAAAAAAAGAACGCGTGGAGAGAGCGTGTGGCAGCAGAGAATCCTCAGAAGAGAGAGAAGCCCCCTTCAAGCAGTGTTTTGGCCCTTATCACTCCTGCACTCTAGGGGGGTTGGGGCACACCCGTGGTTCATGAGTCCGGATGTCCCTTTTTGTGCCATCCTTGTTTTTCCATTCCTTGGCCGACGAGCCATGGGCGTGGGGATTCGAACCCATGCCCTTCTGGACAAATGCTCATAGTGTATTCCATAATGACCATCGCACGCACTAACACCAGCACTGAGCACAGGGACACTTCTGATATTGTGTAGGAAAGTTAAGCCTATGAAGTTCACTTTCTGTTCTCAGATCCTCTGACCAGATCCCAACTTTCGTACTTCCTTTCTGCCGCATCTGCCATTGATCTTTCAGGTTCAGGGTTGTTGCTCCTGGTTATTAATGTCCTTTTTATTTTTCCCTGCAACTGATAGGTGTAGTTCTCATGAGGGCTGTATGCAGACATTCTACGCATAACCCCTAGCTCCGAATTTCTGCAGTAGTGAGGACTTTTGACCTGATAGTCTTCTGATGATCTCTGGGGGACTCTTCCATTCTGGGAGGTCTGCAGTGCACTCCCAGTCATCTGCCCCATCCAGCAGACTCTGCCTGCATGTTCCGAGTGGCACTGTTGTTCTTGGCCATGATTCACTGCCTCCTGCCGTGAAGAATGTTGCGGGTGCTTTTGGAGTCCTGATTTTCCCTTTTGTGGTGTTGGTACTAGCCCAGACTACTTGTACAATCTCTTTGAGCACTTGGTTGTGCCTCCATGTGTACCTTCCTTGAGCCAGGGCTACTTTACATGAGCTTAGGACATGCTCCACTGTTTGTTTTTCATGGCAGAGGGGGCATGAAGGATCGTCTGTTTTCCCCCACTTCACCAGGTTTGCATTGAGGGCAGAAGGTCATATGCAGATCTGAGAATGAAGCTGATCCTGAGAGAGGGCCATGTGCCAAATGTCATTCCAGTGAGACTTCTTTGGAGTGCATTCTCCCACGTTGTCCATTGCCCTTGCTGGCTCTGCTGGACTGCTTTTGGAGTCTTTTTTGGTCTTCTTCTTTTCTCATCTCCTGAATCATCATGTCTCTTTGGGCTTTTCTTTGGCCTTTGACCACCATTCAGTTTTGGTCACCCCCAGTCCTTGTCTGTTTGGTCTGTGTGTGTGTCCTGTTATTTCTCTGATCTTGAGACTTTCCTTTGCAGAATCCATCGCCTCTTGAACTTTCCATTTTCTGCCTGTCTTCAGCTGGGGCTTGATTGCCTCAACCACTTTGTCTCCTGAGTCCTCCAGCATGCTTTGAAGTCTGATCTTCCCTGCTGTATATTCCTCCAGGATGGATTTCAGTGGTAGTTTCAGCTTTGCTTGGCGACAGTATAGCGCTATGTCAGTCAGACAGGGTGGGACACCAAGCCATTTCCTTGTGAACTTGTTGATTTTGAATTCCATGCCCCACTATGCTGGTGCATAGAAACAGCAAAAAAAAAAACATGTTTAGATTCTGCAAAGGTTGGAATGATCCATCACTGACAAGCGACATGGTCATGTGTATCGCAAAGTCAGTTTGTCAATTGTCACCACCATTTTCATTTACTACTGAAGATTGACAGAACAAGAACTTCAGGGAACAAACGACCTTGCTTTCAGAATAGCAGATTTTGAATCAGCTGAGTTTGACAAGTGTAATTGTCATTGACTGGATCAAAACACTGGTAATATGAAGACAGTGGAGCCCAAAGATACAGACCTGAAACTGATAAAACAACAACAACAAACAAACAACAACAACAACAACAACACCCTGGCCTTGAAAGAGAGGGAAATCTTCATTTGAAGGAAAAAGGACACTAGTTTTGACAAGGATCAAAATGATCCAGGAAACTTAGTTTAACTTCTCCACGGCATGCTGTTTATATGTCACAATGTGGTGGTTAGTTCTTTGTTGGCAGTTAAACAAAAAAGTCTCCTAATTTTTTTTCTACCAATTAAATGTATGCAGTCATCTTTCATACTTATTTTTAGGTGTTAGCTAACATAAGATGATTTTCTTGTTTTGTTTTCAATATTAGAGGTAACATTTTTGATGCGAAAAGCAAAGGACTGGGAATGTCAGACATTTTGGTGTCAGGCGGTCAAAGTTCATGTTTTTATTGCGTCAGCATTTTAGCATCAGCTGAAAGGTATTCAGACACTTTCTGAGGGCAAAGTTAATGTTTTACCCTCTCTGTTAGTATACAACAGTAGTGTTTTATGGTAGTATCGAAATTTTCGGCAAGGGAAAAGTATCATTGCACGACATCCATCATGAAAGTATGAAAGGGAGGCAGTCTTTATTGGGAAGTACATCTTGTATGGAGAAGGGCAAAAAATTCCAGACAAAAAAAGCCTTTAAAGGAGGCAGTATTTATTAGAAGGAAGATAAAAATAAAATTGTGTTGAGAAATAAGTCTTTCGTGGGAAGGGTTTTATTCTTCAGGTCTCTAGTGTCTCTTTTTTTCTGTTTTTTAACTGTGTTGTAGATACAATACCCTGTACCAGGGCACCTATCAGTCATGCAAATTGTAGCGTGTTGAATGACAATCTGTGGTTCTATTCAGGTCTCTTGTGTCTTTTTGCTTGTTTTTAAATATGTTGTAGATACCATACCCTGTACCAAAGTACCTACCAGCCATGCAAATTATATTGTGTTCAATGACACTCTGTCACTCTCAGAAACCCCATGGGCAGAACAGGGATGACAGGCAGAGGACGACTGGGCCGATGGGGACCCAAACCATGCTGCCGACCCCGTGGTGACCAGGTAAGAGCTCAGCCCTGGCAGGCAGGAGACTCCCCAGGTGTCAGCCTGAACTCAGGCTGTTTTTGAAGGTCTCCAGGGCCATTCTTAAGATTTGCATAAATCTGCAGAGAAAGTTTGGGAGGGCTGGGGGTGGGGGATATGTTTGATGAAGACTATCAGGTTTCAAGTTAACATTTCAATCCATCATTATATATTCCAGTTCGGTTTCTCAAGACTTTCTGCCAGCACAAATCGACGGCTCAAAATGTTTCTAAAGTCTGAGAAAAGGAGAAGTGGTAAGGAACATGGAGAAGACTGTTGGCATCAAGTATTGTTAGAATGCAGGATAACTGGAACATGCTGTCAAAACTCACACATGTCTGCAAGTCGATGAAGAAAGGCTTCACCTCCTGGGGCCTTCAGCCGCGGACCATTTGAGCTGAGGCCATTGCCCTTGAAGCCCACCGGTGGGAGGGGGGAGGTAGGGGCAAACGCCTGCACCTGGACCCTCTGAAAAATGTTCAGGCTTTTTTTTGTTAGCACTCAGGTTTCATGTTTGCCTATCCCAATAAACCCCCTTTATTGTCTTTATTCGTTGTCTTATTTTCGATGTTAGGTTTACAAGCTGAGTGGTCAAAGTCTTGGACATCCATCAGTGGGTGTTAAGGGTTTGTGGTTGTGAATCTTGACAGTGTTTGGTGGGTTGATTGGTGACGACTGATTTGATTTACATTCAGATCTGAGGTTGTCATAACCCTTTTTAAGCGAAAAAAAAAAAAAAAAAAAAAAACTGTTGACAACATGTGTTGTTGATCTTCTGCAGATGAAAGAGGTCAGATACCAAAGTTAACACTTCAAATCTGTATCAGCATTCTGTGGCCATGAGGGAAAAATAAACAGTACCCAGAATGCACTAATCCACAAATTCAGGTGTAGCAGTTGAAAAAACTGGTCATACATAAAAACTTACAAATTAAACAGAGATCACTTCAGTTAGGTGTGGGAAGACACCTCACAACTTTTTGCCTGCATCATTTCTGCAGTCGGTTATGTGGCAAACCGTTTTGACGTGTCTTGGCTTCAAGCCTGTTCTCACTGGAAGAAAAGTCTCCTACTGTTTTTCACATTCTCAGTGATGGTTTTTCAGCAGATGTCTTTTTGTTGTTGTTGTTTCTGAGTGTGGTGGTGTTTGTTTTGCTCGCAAGATCTTGAGTTGTCGTACAATTTATTTCCCAACCAGAAGTGTTGCTGTCTGTGTGTTTCTTAGTGTGGAAAAATCCCATGGCTGACTCTGATATACCTTGTCTTCAGAAATAATGGAAAATGAAACCAGCAGTCTTTACTTGGTGGTTAGTATCATGTTGAAAGCATTTACTGTTTTACATCAACCCTAACACATGGGAACAAACTGCTGTGGATCGAGCTAGATGTTGCTACTCTATCCACAAAGGTGCCAGTTCATGCAAAGAAAGGAGGACAGCTGCGGCGCAACAAAAGGAAAGCCCGCACCAGCAAGCAAGAGCAGGTCTCCACATTGCCTGTCAAAACTGTCACTGCCCGTTCCATGCATACATCGGCCTGATCAGCCACCTGCATATCCACAGATCATCAGATCCTCCCCCCACCCCCAAGATGACTGAAGTGGAGAAATGACTGAAGCGGTTCTCATGGACTTGATGGACAACACAACAACAACACAAACAACAACAACAACAACAACAACAACAACAAACACAATAGTGCCAAGGCTCATTTCTGGAAGATCAAGAGTCGGAACCACATCAGAGTAGTACAGTAAGATATTTTTTTTTATAAGCCTTGACCAGCTGTTACTTGGATTTGTTCTGCATGGCTTGGCCACAGAAGGGAAGAATGCCCAGAAGAAGATGAACTTTCATCCCTTTCTCAGATGCGACCTTAAGAGTGATACTTAACTTTTTTTTTTTACCTCCTAAGCAGGATGCCCAGATCACAAACATGGCTTTACAGTCTCTGACTCAAATCACTGTCATGCAGGAAAGACGTCTGAAGTCAGGCTCCATGTCTGCCTCACCTGGATGTCTGTGGGTTTACCTGACACCTGAAATCTGGCAGTTTCTAGGACATGTAGGTGTTCTATGCCTCACGCGCACATTACTTGTACACATGAATGCATCCTCACACATTGTATGTAAAAGCAAACATAAAATCACACAGACAGGCACACATATTAACACACAGATGCACATCTGTGCATGCTTACAGACCACACAAAGTGTTTCCTGTACAATCAGTCTTGCAGTGCCACCCCTTCGTTTTTTTTATGTCTCACATGCACACACACACACACACACATGCATGCACACACCCACATATGCATGTATGCACGTGCGCACAGATGCACACGGACACATAGACACACAGACACACACACGATGCACATGGATGCTCCTGTGGACATGTATGCATGTCTCTTATGCATACTTACATTCACTGTCCCTTCCTCTCCTCCCCATCCACACACACAGTTTTTATGCATTCTCATACCAAACACACACACATGCATGCATGCACACACACACACACACACACACACACACACACACACACAGTCGACTCACATAAAATACTAGGAGTAATAATAGATAAAGATTTAACATGGACCGACCACATAACGTCAATGGGGAAACGTCTCTGAAAAAAAATTACTTCAATTAGCCAAGATTAAGAACTTCCTGGACACCCATTCTCGAAAGCTCTTTTTCTGTGCTCATATTCTATCAATCATTGATTATGCATCAACCCTATGGGATAACTGCAGTGAAACCAACTTGAAAATTATTCATCGATTGTATAAAGGAGCATTAAAATTAGTGTTACTAAAATCAAGCACCCTAACAACAGAAGACTATAAACAACTTAATATGTTAACCTTCTACAACAGACTTTTGTTCAATAAGGCAGTATGCATGCATAATGTTACAAACGGATATGCACTAAAAAAGATAAGAGATTCATTTACAACTAACACTTATAGACATAGTCATTTATTATCCTTTCCTAGACCAAGAAATAATCTTTATAAATCTAGTCTTTTGTACTCTGGTGGAAATGTATGGAACAAGCTACCAATCACTTTGAAAAACATAAAGAACAAAAAATCAATTTAAGAAAAATCTGAAAAAGCATCTCATGGATGGTTAGCAATCAATATTTTCTCAAATCCCTTGAAATCACTCTTCAGTGATTTTACATGATGTATCCTTGTATATATCTTATGCCAATGTACATGTCTGTTTATGCGTGTGTATGCATTGTAGACAGGGTATTGATATTGTATTGATATTGTACATAACTTCTCTCTCTCTCTCTCTCTCTCTCTCTCTCTCTCTCTCTGTTACTTCCTTGATATGATAACTATAATAGGCTTGAATTCTTGTTTGTACTCCCTCTCCCTCCACCCCACGCCTCCATCATACCCCCTCCCTCCTCCTATTTCCTCTCCCCTCCTCATCCCTCTCAGATTTCACCCCCACCACCTCCCTCACCCTTTTCCGCTGATTTTCACTCTTTGTATTTCTTTCGTTTTCATTATTTTATTATTCAAGTTTTCTTTGTTTTGTTATGATGGCTTGATGTAAAAAAGCAATTTCTCTGCTTATTCATTGTTCCATCTGAAAATAAATTTTTTTTTTTGACTTGACTGACTGACTGACTGATTGACTGAAACCGTTTACTGTCAGATTAACATATTGTTGTACTGACATTTTTAAATATAATAAATCAATGAAAAACTGAAATAATACAAGTAACATCTGAATGATATGAAAATCATAAAGGAAATTTAACAGGGAAATATTTTACATTTTTAGAAGTAAAACAATAAAATCAGATATTGTAATTATAAACAAATTGCATCTTACCTGCACTGAATATGAAGTATCCCTGAGCATCGCTCTCACCCCTCTCTCACCCACACATACAAACACACCACCACCACTCACACACACCACCACACACACCCAAACACACACACACACACACACACAAACTCTCTCTCTCTCTCTCTCTCTCTCTCTCTCTCTCTCTCTCTCTCTCTTTTAATTCCATATTCACTCAGATCTTTGGGGCCAGATCTTTGAGGCCTCATCAATGCAATCTACTGTGTTTTTAAAGAAACTAGTGCAAGGCAAAGAATGAGGTGACTCAAACCCATTGTCACTTTCAGGTGGAAACGGGATGACGCTGGCAGAATCCAGGAGAAGTGTTGCCGCAGAGTGGCCCAGTTTGTGGCCATCCAGAGGCGAGACACCAAAGAGTGGGCAATTCCTGGGGTGAGCTCTTCATCATCTTCATCCACCAGACAACCACAATCACCATGATGATCACACTAGGGGTTGTAAACTTAAGAACCTGGTGAAAAGAACGGAAAAGACAAGTATACTCTGCGAAGTCCTGGCGAGAAAAATGTCAGGCTACTCATGTACGGGTGAATCTCTTCTCGCCCTAAGGGACTAGATGGTACTGGCAGCATATGCAAGTGCGGAACAGAACGCACGAAATATATTTCTTTTTCAAAATCCAAATGTAACTGTGAAGGAAGATACAATCTGATCCTCTCTACTCTGTCTGATCTGAGTGTTGACTTGAATGAAGCAGGTGAATGGTAAACGTGTTCCCATTGCTCGAGCGGCTGTTGGAAGCAGAGGTATTATGGACATCAACTCCTCCCAGGACTTGCATTGTAAGGGCGGTACCTGCTCCTCTTTTCACCTTCCCTGCCCTAAAAGAGGAAAAGATGCCTGTGTTGTGTCTGGATGGTCTGGGGTCTAACCCCATTGAATGTCTACAGTAAAGAGGGAATGAAGAAAACGACTGAAATGAACTGGTCTGGACATCATCGGTGAATTTCAGAATTCTAGCCAGGGAGTGTAAAATAGAAGCTGAACTATTACCAGTTGCCGCTGCTTCCCCCACTCCCTTCAACCAGTGCTTGTGTTAACAATCTTGTTCAATATGGCTGCATGCTTTTTTGTAATCTTTTCTTGGGAGAGCGGGGAACAATTGAAAATATACTGAATGAAATGAGAAATGAGGGAGGGGTAGTGTGTGTGTGTGTGTGTGTGTGGGGTGGGGGTGGGGGGGGTGAGGCATAATAATAGGATGTTCGTACGTGTGTAGAGGGGATGGGGATGGGGGATGGGATTGATTTCAAGCAGATGACTCAAAAACTACACATGCACAAACAATGAAGTGTGGAATACTTATCTTTGAACTTCTTGTATGCTGAACTTCCAAGTAGTCTGAAAGATTTAAAAGATAAGCTTTTAATAATTGTGTGTGAATGCATACGCGTGTGTGCGTGAGAGAGAGAGAGAGATGTTTGCAGGAAAAGGGCAGTTTTGTAGAAAATTGGAGTACTCCTGATTTTTATCATTGCAAAATTGCATTGTATGCATTGTAAAGCATTCTCTACTTTGTCTGTGGTCAGAATTGTTCTTTGTAGTACTGCTTGGTGATTAATAGTACATTGTAATACATTGTGAGTCACTGTGTTGTATGGCATTGCTTTGCATTCTCACAACAGTAGAATTCTCAGCATGGAGTTTGGATGGCACATGCACATACACACACACATGCATATGCACACATGTGCATATGTATGCACGCGCACACACACACACACACACACACACACACACACACACACACACACACACACACACACACTCATCTTTCAAATCCATATTCATTCAGATCTCTGAGGGCTTATTTATGCGATCTGCAGTGTAAAAAGAAACCAGTGTTATCATCTCATCAGACTGGCTCCAAGGTCATGACTTAGGCGCAGTTGCAGAAGGGGAGTGACAATGTTGATGTCTGTACAGCTATCATGCTAATCCTGTTGTAAGCAGCATGATCCTCCACAGAAGAAATTTCTGGTATCAAATGTTAATGGTTACGATAATGACCGGTCATTATGATTATGGATGATGTTTTGACGCGTAACCATCGTTACTGAACAGTGTTTGGTGCTGTGATGGCAGGGAATGGTGGACCCCGGGGAGACGGTGTCCGCCACGCTGAAGCGCGAGTTTGGGGAGGAAGCGTTGAACAGCCTGCAGGTGGACCAGCATAGCAAGGACAGGATTGACGCCCTCTTCAAACGTGGCACCGTGGTCAGAAGGCATACCAGGCAGTGGTAGCTGCCATCGTCTGTTACTTTGTTCTCTCACTGGTGAACGCTTTCCACTGAATGTGTGTTCTGTTTTCAAGTACCTGGTTCTAAAAATACATATATCCTGTCACCTCACAGCAGTAAGATGTGTCACTCACAGCAGTAAGATCCTGCACTATCCTGTCCCTCACAGCAGTAAGATCCTGCATTATCCTGTCACCTCACAACAGTAAGATCCTGTCCCTCACAGCAGTAAGATCCTGCACTATCCTGTCACCTCACAACAGTAAGATCCTGTCATCTCGTAGCAGTAAGATCCTGTCACTCACAGCAGTAAGATGCTGCACTATCCTGTCACAGCAGTAAGATCCTGTCACCTTATAGCAGTAAGATCCTGTCACCTCACAGCAGTAAGATCCTGCACTATCCTGTCACCTCACAACAGTAAGATCCTGTCCCTCACAGCAGTAAGATCCTGTTCCTCACAGCAGTAAAATCCTGTCCCTCACAGCAGCAAGATCCTGTCCCTAAACAGCAGCAAGATCCTGTCCCTCACAGCAGTAGATCCTGTCCCTCACAGCAGTAAGATCCTGTCCCTAAACAGCAGTAAGATCCTGTCACCTCATAGCAGTAAGATCCTGTCCTCTCACAGCAGTAAGGTCCTGTCCCTCACAGCAGTAAGATCCTGTCCCTAAACAGCAGTAAGATCCTGTCACCTCATAAGCAGTAAGATCCTGTCCCTCACAGCAGTAAGATCCTGTCCCTCACAGCAGTAAGATCCTGTCCCTAAACAGCAGTAAGATCCTGTCACCTCATAGCAGTAAGATCCTGTCCCTCACAGCAGTAAGATCCTGTCCCTAACAGCAGCAGTAAGATCCTGTCACCTCATAGCAGTAAGATCCTGTCCCTCACACACAGTAAGATCCTGTCCCTCACAGCAGTAAGATCCTGTCCCTCACAGCAGTAAGGTCCTGTCCCTCACAGCAGTAAGATCCTGTCACCTACACAGCAGTAAGGTCCTGTCACCTCACAGCAGTAAGATCCTGTCACCTCACAGCAGTAAGGTCCTGTCCCTAAACAGCAGCAAGATCCTGTCCCTCACAGCAGTAAGATCCTGTCCCTCACAGCAGTAAGATCCCGTCCCTCACAGCAGTAAGATCCTGTCCCTCATAGCAGTAAGATCTGCACTATCCTGTCACCTCACAGCAGTAAGATCCTGTCACTCACAGCAGTAAGATCCTGCACCTGTCACTCACAGCAGTAAGATCCTGTCACTATCCTGTCACCTCACAGCAGCAGTAAGATCCTGCACTATCCTGTCACCTCGCAGCAGTAAGATCCTGCACTATCCTGTCACCTCACAGCAGTAAGATCCTGCACTATCCTGTCACCTCACAGCAGTAAGATCCTATCACCTCACAGCAGTAAGATCCTGCACTATCCTGTCACCTCACAGCAGTAAGATCCTATCACTCACAGCAGTAAGATCCTGCACTATCCTGTCACCTCACAGCAGTAAGATCCTGCACTATCACTCACAGCCAGTAACCTCACACCTCACAGCAGTTAGATCTGCACTCACCTCACAGCAGTAAGATCCTGTAGCTCACAGCCTGGAGCAAGCATGTGATGTTATGGGTCACTGTCCAGGTCCCATCGGACAGGGCTCAGTGACAATTGAGTGTCCCAGAGACAGGCTGAAGAACATGTGGATGGCTACTTAAAGGGAAAGACTGGTGAGAACACCCCTGCCCATTTGTACCTGACTGAGGACAGGAAGGTGGGGAGATCCATTTGCAGCTGGATGTCAGGACACTCTTTTGACACACAAGTTTCTCTAAATAGTTCAGAGAGAGAGACAGAGAGAGTCTTCTTTGGCAGTCTGCTACTCTGTGTGTCTGTTTGCAAAGTGATTTCTGGTGTTGATAAGGTGGGTTCACGCAGGCTCCGTGATTGTGCTTCAAATTTTTGCCAGCTGTTTTCTTTTTTTTTTTTTTGTGTCCGTAAAATGTCAGCGAGTGTTTAGAAGTCAATGGTACCATGAAATATGTTTTTAAGTATCTCCTCCTCGCTCCCCTCTCCCAGAAACTTCTCAGTCTTTCATATCCACTACGTTACGGTCATACACAGAAATCAGTTACTTTCTGATCATTTGGAATGGAAAGGCTCCCCAAGGCTGCAGGCTGAGTGAAAGTAAAGCACCGCATGGGCCCATCCCCAGACCTCAGAGGGCTGGGGACAGTCATTGGAGGCAAAACCCACCGCTAAAAATGAGGACACTGTCAATTGTGATATGAAGAGAAAAAACTGTGACATGCTTTTTCTTGTTAACAAAAGAACTCGAGGTCGGACAAAAATTTTCTGAAGTCAACACACATGCACAAGAAAGAGAGAGAGAGAAAGAAAGAAACCCATCTTATAGTGGAGCTTGCAAGAATATTTGATGGTAGCTATTCCCATAGAAACATGTTACACTGATGGGAAAAAAAAAGAAAAAGAAAAAAAATCCTTATCTTCCTTCTCATCCCATGCTTGCAGACCAGCCAGTTCAGCCATAAGCCAACTGTTCATTGGTACCAGCAAGTTGATTTCTTTCAGAATTTTTTTTACACTTTTTAAAGCAGTGTTTTACTAGCTGTGTCCAGTTATTGTGCATATAAAAAATGCTTTGAAAAAATCCTTTTCCTGTGATTTCTGTAGAAATACTGTCACCCATTTTGATTATTTGAACGTGCCCTTAAGAGATTTAAGTATCCACAGAGTTAGTGTTTACAGTGTCAGTAATGGGAAAAGAAGATGCAAGGAGTTGTACTGAAATGTAGTGTTGTGCTAATGTGATTTGGGGGTGCAGGTCTTCCGAGGCTATGTGGATGACCCACGCAACACAGACAACGCCTGGATGGAGACGGTGGTGATGAACTTTCATGATGACGATGGGAGCAGGGGGTGGGTGATATTCAGCTGAATGCAGGTAACTACCGCACGCACGTGCACTTGCATATGCACACACACAGACACACATGCACACACACACACACTCACTGATTGGTCTCTGACTGAGGCCGGAATAGCTCAGTTGGTAGAGTGCCGGACTCGTAATCCAGGGGTTGCGGGTTCAATCTCACCAGGACGTTTCGGTACAAGGGGATTTTTCCCTCGGATTAACATTAGTTCTGACTCCATTTCCATAGAGTCCTTCGAATGAGACTATAAAACGAGGTTCCGGTGTGTGAACGCACGCATAACATCTTGCACACACGTAAAATCATCCATCACAACTTTCGGAAGAGAAGGCCAGTTTTGGCTGTTGGTATGGATGACACGTAACACATAGCATGCACCTTCCCCGAGGATGGAGTATGGCTGCCTTAATGGGTGGGATAAAAACGGTCATGCACACCAAAACCCACTCCCTTTGTAAGGTAGATGGGGTTCAATACTTGCCTGTCCTTATAGGGAGTGCCTGCAGGAGTATCAGCCGCGTAGGCAGAAGAAGGTCTCTGACTGGTTGCCTAGGGTGACTTGGATGTAGGTCACTGTCTGTGGGCTGCGGTGACAGGATAATGCTCAGTGTGGTGTGGATTGATGAGCCTCAGTGTGGCTGTGTGTGATGGAGGCAGAATGAATGGGCAGTAGGACAGGAACAGGCCTGTGTCACTTCAAACTGCAGTTGATGAATTAAAAAAAAAAAAAAAAAAGGCATATTTTCTAAAAAGAGTGCGTACATCATTCCAAGTCTTCTTGGAAAAGCAGGAACGGGAAGGGGGGTGGGGGGAGGGGGGATCCTTTCCACCTGCCATCAAGCACACAAAAACTACTTTTTGACCCTCTGATCTTGCATTAATTTACAGGCAGAAAAGGTTCTTTGTAACACAAATCACATTTAAACCCAATTCATCAGTATACTTTGGTTACAACTCATGCCTTCTCACTGGTTATTTTTTTCCAGTGTTTTCTTTCAGGACATGTTGTCAAAACCGCAGACACAGCTGAGGGTGATTTTATGCACGTAAGTTAGCAAGAGTTGTCGCTCTTTGATCAGAGCTCTGGTATGGTCAACTACTGCAGATGCAATTACAACTAAAGAACTTCCTTTCTCGAATTTTTTTTGCAACATATTCTTTTGGTTGATCGTATTTTTGCCAAATATGTGTTCAAAAATAGGGCAAAATGGAATGGGAAAATAGGAGTGCAGTATCTCCACTGAGGGGCCGTACTGAAGACGAGACCATCAGACCATCAAACAGCAGCAGCAACAGTGAAAATTGGGTGCTATGAATGGAACATATTCTGAAAAAGAAAAACACGCAAGTTCCAGACAACAACAACAGAAAAACTTCATCCCCAGTAGGCAGAGTCCTTGGTTCCTTTTTCTGGATTCTGTTTCCATTTTTTTTTTTTAATAGTTTTTCTCCTGTGTGAATCGTTCATAAGGGTGTTCTGGGAATGTGCGCAAGCACACACACACAGGCATGCATGCACACACACACGCATGCGTGCGCGCACACATATGTGAAACCATATCCCCTTATATCGCAGATGTGCTCAGATATACAAGATATGAAAGAACAAACAGAAGTTTGGATACAAGAGCGTTCTTGTAGACACTTCAGTTTTCAGAGATTCCTCCCTCAGTTCCAGGGTTAACTAAATTCAGTGGAACTGCCCTCGTGTTTCAGCAAAGGAGAGTTTACAGTAAACCCCCAAATGTGCATTGCCACAATGACAGCATCCTGCTTTTAACGTTTCAAAGCTTCTTCAGTTACTGGAGTGACTGAAAGACAACTTCCACCCTATGAACAACAGACCAGTTTGCCCTAAATCTACTTTTGGTGTGCTTTTTGAACGAAATGATGCATTTTGTGCAAAGAGTGTGTACAACATTCCACATTTCTGTAAAAGCAGGAGGGAGAAAGGGATGGTCCTTCATTTTGTTTTCACCTGCCATCACATTGCAGACAGTTCTTGCCAGTAGTGGACCACCTGATCTTGCTCTGATTTACAATAAAAACAGGTTCTTTTGATTCAGATTACTTTCAAACCCTGAGATCATCAAAGCGACCTTGGCACATGCTCATGCTCTCTCGCTGGTTTTTTCGACGCTACGAGGGCATGTTGTCAAGAGAAACAGACGCTGCAAAGATACGATGTTGCGTGTAGAAGTTAGCAAGAGTTGTCGCTCTTTGGTCAAAGCCTCCACCGCGGTTAGGTTCCTCCTCAGGTTCAGTTACCGCCCAATAACTTTTGTCTCCAGAATTTTTTGAGGCATGTCTTTTCAGTGGGTCATATTGTCAATATTTTCACCAAATGTGTACAAAGTATAGTTAAACCATGCAGGTAAACAGGTCTGTAACGAGTCATGGACTGTTGTCCAGGGGGATGATGCGGTGGACGTGAAGTGGATGGACATCGACAGCAGCATCAAGCTGTTCGCCAGCCCACACAGACTTCCTTGCAAACCACCGCCAGCAAACTGAATGCTTACTGGTAACGCTAGCAACCCCTCGTAGCCCAGATGTTTCACACTCACACCTCCTCTCCCACTTTGGACTGCTTTGGCCGAAGAGCTCCATGTTTGCTGAGCCAATCCAGCGGAGGGGAAGAGGGAGAGAGAGAGAGGAAGAAAGAGGTGTTGGTTGGTTGTCACAGCAGATCCAGAGAGACAGCAGTCTATGGCCGAGAGAGGGACTGAAACACACTGTGGTGTGAGCTCTGCTGTGTTGGGGTTGGGGAATAGCTGGACTGTGTTCGTCAGTCAGACTTGATCGTGCTGCGATCGTGTTTTGTGTGTGCATGTGTGTGTGTCTCTGTGTGCGTGGTGTATGTAGGTGCGTGTGCTTAGTGTGTGGTGTGTGTGTGTGTGTGTGTGTCTGTGTCTGTGCGCATGTGTGCGTGTACAAGCATGGGACAACTGCCATTTTGTGCCATTCTGTGTACACTTGATAATTCAGTGGAAAGGAATGTGGTAAAAGTTTCTGTATTTGTTGTCGACTATTTTGCTGTATATCTAGCACAATGATATTAAAAGAATTTTCATATCTGGTAGTCGTAGATGGACTGTAGTCTAGTGAGGTTACAGAAAACCACCCCCCCCCCAGGTTGATTTCTAAAAATAAGAAAAAAGAGCAGCACTTGTTATGAACGACAAACACAACAGAAAGAGATGCACTCATAGATAGAATTTGATTTAAAGGGTGGAGCTAGTTGTAGACAGTGTATTTCTGAGGTGTCGTGAACTTAAAAATGATGTGTTAACCTAGTCTGGTAATTTATATCTCTATGTTCTGTATTCTTTCCCCCCTGTCCACTCTCTCATACTTATTTTTTCAATTTTATTTATGGAATCAAAATTGTATATACATGTATTTTTTCAATTTATTTACGGAATCAAATATATATACATATCTCAATCGTCCCGTTAGTCTGTACTTCATGGAAATTACGACTAAAAAAGAAAGGGAAAAAAAAGCGCCGTTGTTTGTCATTACTGTCTAGTTCTGCACCCTTTATGAATGTTATAACGCAGTGTATAACGTCTGCCCTGATGTGGACGCCTGCCTCCTTCTCTACTGTGGGCTTTGACCTTGACCTCTGGAGGTCAAGGCTTAACGGTTACTGATTGCCAACACTGCAATTTGTCAGTCAGACTCGATTCTGATATGTCAGTTACCGCACTTTTTTTTTTTTTTTTCTGGAAAAGTTTAGTTCTGCTTGTGGTTCGGATACCTCTTTTAAAAAAAAAAAGAGAAAAAAGTCCATGAGTTAACGTTTCTCCAGTTGTAGGGCACTGATTGACTGGATGTATGACACGTAGAACGATTGAAAATGCGGCATGTGGACTCGGATCCTCAGATACCCATGCCCAGATCGCTGGCTTGTGGGTAAATCTCAGGAGGCTGAACGATGACTTTGAGGGAATGGATTAACTGAAAGGTGCTAGAAGGTGGCTGTTCTGGGGTGCCTTTTTTTTTGTTTTTGTTTGTTTTTGTTTGTTTTTGTAATCATGATGCTTAAATAGCTGCCTTTCTTAAAAACTACTGTTTCATTTTGGATTATTGTTTTATCAGTGCAGATTTCATATTGATGGGGTATGTAGGTTTTGGCATTGTTTAGCTCTGCGTGAACTTGCATTATGGTAATGTCGTTCATTTGTGTATGAAATAGGGGGAAGATTGGGCAGTGGTCTGCAGGTGCTTTTTTTTGGTGTCTACTGAGGATTGATCATATTGTACTGATTTGAATTGCTTTTTGATCCACTTGATTAGCGATGTATGGGTGCATGATTTAATGCAGGGGAAAAATATAAAACTTGAGTGTTGAATGAACTAAGCGAGGAACACGTCCTATTTCAGTTCTGGCATTTCCATGTTCTGGTCTTTGTTTCTGTTGGGTGGCCTTTCTTCTGTTTCTTTGTTTACGATAGATTCATCCAAGAAGGCAGCATAGTCCTTGTATTCTATGTCCTGGAGATAATGAGAACTTATAGATGGCATCTTGGGAACACAAAGCTCCTGTAGCGAAGGTGGTAAAAGCAAGTCATGAGGGACACCAAAAACAACGGTGACGCATAAGCATCATACACAGTCGCAGGATTCAGGGTGAAAGGGTTTGAGATCATGCCAAAGTCTGCTGAGGAGGTGAGACACGCCAAACAGCTCCTTATCCGGGATATGGCCAGAAGAGCGGACAATGTGGATATCTTTCAGAGCTTGGTGTGTCTGTCTTTTGCAGGTGTATCCCCTTCTGAACTCCTGCTTATCTTGTTGAAGGCAACTCGTCAGTCTCTCTTTTGTAGTGTTAGGTAGCTGCTGATGCTTTTCTTTTTTCTTCAAAGGCCTGGGAGTCTGGCCTCATCAATCTTGTGAGTTGTATGGAACTGTCTTCCTGGTCAAAGACCTCGTATCTTTTGTCTTGTTGTACACCAGACCTGTTTACCATACAAATTGGGGCCCGTATTTTGAATAGTATTTTGGTAGAACTAAAATAATGGGGTGACAGGGGGGAAAAATACGGTTGAAAAAAAAAAAAGTCTATCATTTTCGTCGAACTGCAGTCGAAGGGAATGGGTGTATGACAGATATGCGTGAGTACACTCCCCTTGCGACTGTGTGTCGATATTTCTGATTGTGCTGAAGAGTGTCCTTCCGAGTCCTCAGCTGGAGATTTGGTTGGTTTCGGTGATGAAGACATTTTGTAGTCGGAGCTTGGCGGTGAACAAGCATTGAGTTCTATAACAGGAAAGTCTAAATGTCTCTCAAAGACTGGACGGACTAAAGCGAAAAAAGGGGACAGGAATTTCATGGATAAATGATCAACAACAGTGTAGTCACAACGCGGTTTTAAACTCCGCGGAGTACTCCTAGTTGTAGAAAATAGCCGCGTCAAATTATGGGGTGTAAACGGTCGTGTACCGTGCGGCAAAAACCTGCCTTTTTGGTCTGCAGGTGGTATCTGCTCATCTTTCCTTTGTCAAAGTCGCTTTAGCTTCTGCCTTCAAATCAGGATTGAGCGGATTTTTGAATTGGTTGGATATGCAAATAGTAAGTTGTTGGTTGCTGTGTCAGTAGTACTTTCTGTTTGCTGTGGAATGTAGTATTTTTGTAGTTTTTGTTTCTGTATCGTAGTACCTTTTGTTTGTTTTCTTTGCGTCAGTAGTTACTTTGGTGTTTTTGTGACGGCTGGTGCTTTTTTTTTTTTTTTTTTTCAAAGTCCAGTTCTTTGCCAGATCTAGGCTGGGGTAGGAGTTTACTGTACTTACCTTTCTTAGCGCAGGCTGGTAGCTTATGCCGCTTCTTTGGCAATGCCACCCTAGATAAAGTTTTCTATTGTTAAAAAAGTCTTCATAAGGTGTGGACTTTCTGGCCAGTGGTAACAGTAGCTCCCAAGCATGAACGCAGGAATTCTTACTTCTGGTCCAAGTCCTTGGAGCTCCTGCACTGCTGTGTGTAGAGTCTTTGTCTGAGGTCTTTGGTGGTGCTTGCTTGGCACGTCCCGGTAGCTCGTTCTTGTCGGAATCTTGGTACATCCCCGTTAAGGCTGAACAATCAGTTGTAGTCTGCTGCTTGATTTCATAATGGTCCCAGTATCATGAATCAGGAGCCTCTCGGCGTGCTTTATACATAGACTTAGCTAGAGCAAAAGAATTGAAACAGAAGAAATGTGACACTATGCGGCCATTTGCCAGTGGTGTGACCCCAGAACAGAACAGCACTATAACAGTCGGTCCGCTATGGGTCCTAGCCATCTAACACCATTTCCACAGTGGCTCTGTCCGGGCGTTATGCTATCAGTGCAAAACCTCATCCTTCTGGTGGGGCCAGGTCTGAAGTGACGCGCTTCTGGGTGACCCACTTCTGCTCGACTTGCACGGTTCCGCTGACAGATTGGTCAGGTGGATGTTCGACACCGGTTGAGAGTGAGTGTCAGTGTGCTCGCCTTTTTTTTTTTTGTTTTTTTTTTTTTTTTTTTTTTGAACTCCCGCAACAGATGGTGGCTGGTTGTGTTTTCTGCCTGTGGTTGAGGCCTGGTGTGGTAGTGAGGTCGGGGAGTGTGGAGGAGATTTCTGCGGCAGTTTTGGTGATTGATTTTGATGGGTCTTCTTGGTTATAACCCATGTTTTTTTTTTTTTGTCTCTTTTTTTTTTTTTTTTTTTTTTGGTATTTTTTTTTTTCCTTTCTTCTTAACTTTTTTTTTTTTTTTGTTTTTCTTTTTTTTTTTTTCCTCAGCGTCCTTAGTAACTTAATAGGACTAAGAGCAAGCAGAAGGTGGCTGAGGTTTAGCTTTCCATTTTTGAGGACAGATTGCCAGTTTCAGCTGATCTAAGATTTTACGTGAAGGAAAGATTAAAAATAAAAAAAAAATTTCGATTGTGTTTTTGGACGGTGCGTGTTTAAAAGAGTGTGTTTGTGGTGAATGGTTTTTGTTTCTCTTTTTTGTGAGTCGTTTTAGTATCTGTTGTTTTTGACAAGTAAGACTGGCTTCTAGTTGCAACGCCAGACAAATGCATTGTGAGGAGATCTGAACAAATCGTAATAAATGTCGAGTCGATAATTCCGCCCAGAGGAAATGTGGGAACCACCAACCCGAGTCACAGGACAAAACCACAACGCGTTTAGGACTCTGATAGGTCTTATTCAGGCTGAAACAAAAACAAATAAAATAACGAAAAAAATGCAACTTAGTCTTGTCATCTGCAGTGCATAGTCAATCAGTAGTTGTGATCGTTGTTTTCTTTGGAGGTTTCCTCTGGGCGGTCGCTGAAAATTTTATTAAGGATCTTGTGAAGTTGACTTCAAAATGGTGACAGCCGCGATGTGGCCCCTTTGCGGTTCGGCAGAGGCATAAGCACATTACCTTACCGTACCTGAGCCCATGGTGTGTTATGGTCACTGGCATAGCGATCGTTTCTGCCATGTGACATGGGCATGTCGGGTTGTGCGTAGCCGTTCTGTAGGGGGCGTGCGAACAGTGCACATGGAACTAGTTAGTTGCTTCTCGCAGCTGTCTGTCCTGGCCGTGCAAAACAGGGGTGAGAGGTGTCAAAACCACAGTTAGTCTTTCATAATCCCATCGAGAATTGTCGGTCTGGCTTGTTAGGGTGTGTGCTCTTCTACACAATGCACGGTTAGGATGGTCTTGTGTCAGGGAATCCAGGCAAGTACCATGGCCTTGCAAGATGAGTTCTGTAAAGAGGTCCAAGTCAGACTAGGTCTTGAAATTCTGCCCAAAGCATTTGTCTTTTGAGATTTGGCACATGGATATGCAGGGAAGCACATTTGGGCATACCCCCCCCCCCCCCCCCCCCCCCCCCCCCCCCCCCCCCCCCCCCCCCCCCCCTCAGATGTTGTGCCCCCTGTTGTTGCCTATGAACAGTGTACAGTGACTTCACTTTCCCCATTCCCCCCAATCCCCCCTGACTCTTTTTTTCTTTTTGTAGCTCTCCCCCCCCCTCTTTTTTTTTTTTTTTTGCTTCGTGTGGATGTCAGACATCAAAATTTGCATTTTTGTTTGCGGCTGGTAATACCTTGGTATAGTCAGGATATATTAATCACCTAGGTGCCCCCGTCTGATGGGGGACAAATGGCTTTGGCATTGTGGTGTGTGTTTAGTGCGTGGTCTCCCTGTTTTTTGACCGTTGTGTGTCTGTCTTGGGGGGGGGATCCCCCCCCCCCCTGGCGCCCCCTTGTTCGGGGGGGTGCGCCGGTTGGCCGGGGGGGTGGTGCACATGCACAAAGTCTCATCTTTAAACCAGGATTTGTACCATTGTCTCGTTTGGTTCGCGTGCAATGATCTGATCTGGTATTCCCTCCACCAAAACAATTGTTGTTGAAATGTTTTTGCGAAATAGAACATGAAATTCTTTTTATGTCAGTCTCAGTTTCTTTTCCTATATTAAGCAGGTCCGGAGATATTATGATTCAAATCTGGAAGCAACAGAACGGTTTGCTCTCTATTGCTTTTCTGTGGTGTTTTTGTTTTTGGTTGTTCTTCGTATGTTACATGGTTCTTGAATATGTTCGGTGTAAGCTCTGTTTGTGGGTGCTCGTTGTGTCTTACAAACGAAACAAAACAACATGCAACTGCCCTACGGAAACATTGATACGTTCACTTTTTTATCTATATTTCCCTGTTTTTTGGGTGGTTTCATTCTCATGGACACTGCAACCTTCTCCATACCGGCTGGTTATTGTTGAAGCACTGTTGATGGAGCGGCTTTGCTCGTGTATCAGGTTGACTTATTTGCAGTTCACGATCAGTAGTCCCCGGCGTATATATGTATCCCGTGATTGAGGATTTGGTTTTGCGTCGTATTTAGTCAGGCTCATGCTATGATCAAAGAAGTGGCTGCTGTTGTAGTTTGTGGTGGAGGTAGTGATACATAGCCGTTGTGTGTGAAAGTAGTGACCTTGTCAAGTGGTGGGGAAAAGTGGTTTGCAACGGGAGTGCGAGCTGAGGAAGTCAGGCTTTTGGTAAGGAGGTGGTAAGTCGTACAGAACGGAAAACGGTTGTTGTCGGTTGGTAATGGTTTGGATCTGTCATGGGGCACTGTCTTTATCTTTTGTGTGTTGTTGAGACGTGCCATAAATAAGGAGGGGACACAACGAACCTGATTTGATTTAATGACATCAGTTGTGACTTAATGATTATGATTTAATTATCATTTGTGACCCTGGGTTCATGTTTTAATGGAAACGTGACAGTAAGATTTTGTCTTCATCCCTGGTTGTCATCTTAGATTGTCCCGAGTTAGTTGAACTCTTTTTTAATTGTTCTCAAATTTTTTTTCAATAACTTTGCCTTTATGTTGTTTATTTTCAATCCAATGCTATGTGTGAGCAGAGATGAGCAGAGAGTGAGAGGAGGCGTAGCAGAGAGGAGGTGATGAGAGCAATGGGACAAAAGAGCAGTCTGTGATGAAGTAGCCAAGAGTTGTCGCTCTGTGAGTAATGAAAGGAATTTTCACTTAACACTGTCTAGGTCTTTTTACTCTGCATAATCACTTCATGGGATTGGGATCGTGACAGCCTCTACATTATTTGCAGCAGTTGTTTTTTGTTTATTTTCATCACTGTTGTGGAGTAACTATGTGTAATCTTATCTACAGTTCAGAAAACAGATTGGTGGTTATATTTATGCTCACTCACTAAATTGTTTTGGGGTAATCAGTGTTTAAAAGAAGACATTTTTTGGATAGTGTTTCTGTTTCAACATCTATACGGGTGTAAAATACCAGTCACCTTCAATTCAAGTGTTATGTCCCCTGTTATTCCTCAAAAAATCAGCCTCTTTTAAAATCTTATGCTCCTGAATGAGCGAAGGCTAAAATATTGAACATAAACCTTTAGAATAGTGGTGATCGTGAGGGAAAAAAACAAGAAGTGAAACTGTAAGATCTTTGTTGTCCCCCCAACGGATTTTCATTTGCCAATCATGATCTACGGATAATGAAATTTCAGATTAGCTATTTTGTTAGGACATGCGGTAACTTTGAATAACAGGGTCACTGCAAAAGCGGGTTGCACCTGAAGTTCTGAGTTGAAGATGCATGATTTGAAGTCAGTCGTGTGTTTTGTTGGTAAATTAATGATATTGTTCGAGTGAGTTATTTGTCACATATCACAGTGTCAGAAGTGTTCATTTCATGCAGATATGGATGATGTGCTGAGTCGTTTAGAAACATTCTGTCTGTCCTTCTCACATGGAAATGCTATTGGACAACATATTGGCCACTAATCATTTTGGTGTGACAAAAACCCTGAGTCGAGTTTCGTGTTTATATTTAAACATATAGTGAACTCTTGACTCGTGAGAAAAAAACATTTTGTATCATAGTGCGATTTTGAACATCTTTCTTGTTCAAAATACCTAGATTAGTTATGAATCTGGAATTGTAGATGTTTATTTTTTATTTTTACCAGAATATCTTGACTGTGTTTCATTTGAAATTATAGCGTTTGAATTCTTTGGGAGACCGTAGCTGATCTATGTAGAATAGCAAGAGATGTGAAATTCCTTTCAGTCCAGGAGGAGGCGAAAGGACAAAAGAGAGTGGAAAAAAAGGAAAACCACTAAGGGTACTTCTCGAGGGGTGTCTGATAAATCTGGATAATATAATGCCCATGCCAGCCTAAAAAACAGGCTTGACACATCACTAAGTAAACAGTTAAACTACGCTGACTGTCTGATGTCCACACATCACAAACACAACACACAACACTACAGAATGAAACAAGAAACGTATATTGAATCCATTTGCCTCCCAGGTGATAAACATGATTTCTTGATCACAGTGCTGCGATGTGCAGTATGCAGACATTCCAAAGATGTACTTGCTCCTTTCATCAGATCTAACTGGGAAGTTTGAATGTTGTAGAAAATCAGCCAGTCACAAAGATGGTTCAAATGTAAGAGACAAAAAATTCCCAATGGGTGAATTGCAAAAAGCCAAGTTAGTATCTGCATGGACACCATTTTGAAAAAAAAACAAGGCTATGTGGAAATCTTTGGGGAAAAAGAGTCAGTTCAATGGCCATGACTATTCCTTCCTCTGTTACCAACCAATGCCAACACAGTAGATTCTGATAAATCTCTAGGTTCTCCTACACTTGCTTGCATTTCCTAACTTTTCAAACTTTCCTGGAACTGACTAGGTCTGTCACTGAGGAAAGAAAAGCGCAAATCCACTGAAAATAATGGAGGTCCGGTCAGAGGCCCTCCTTAGACATGAAAAAAAAAAATTGAAAAATCCTTTTCAAAATGATGCAGTCTAATTGCAAATCTGAGTTTCAGGTGGTGTTTTGTGTCCCTTTGTTGTGTACAGCTTTTGTCATTATCTTTCACTGTTGCATCCTTTCCGATGCACATGGCACAGCTTGATATTAGTTTGCCTTCGACCAGTTAGTCAAAAAGGCCATAGCTGATCTTGCGAAGAACATGAAATCTTGTGACCTCAATGTAATCTGGTATTGTATCAACAAATGTAACACATTTCCGAGAATTTGATGGCTACTTTTTTTCCTTTCTTTTTTTTTGGTTATCTCCACAATTTGGGTTCTTCTTGATCGCGCTTTTTTTAGATTTCGCTGAATATCCTCGGAATCATGGAGATTGTAGAAGTCTCTGCCGACGCAAAAATCATGTTCATTTAAAAAAAAAAAAAAATGTAATGTATTATTTAAATGTAACTCTTAATACAACTTAATGTATACGCAAATAAAGGGGCAGTTTAGGAGCCTATAACAGCGGTTTCATTATGTGTTTCCTGGGTATAGCTTTGGAAGAGAGACCAGTTGAGTGTGCAGATTTTTTAACTCCTACATCTACAAAAGTAAATATGAAATGAGGCAGGGAACCGTCAAAAATAAACAACAAATAAGTTGGGGTAACTCTTGCGTCTTATCCACCATGAAAACTCCGTATCATCACTAAAGGAATGCTGCTGCTACGACGCGACCGAAATTGCCTAACAGAAATTGACAGCACAGAGCACACAGAAATAAACAAGAAAACTCATCCCCAAAACGTATGTTTGTAAAATCCTGTACTTGTCGGACTATATTAGCATTAGTTTTAAAGGGCTTTTTTGTGCCCAGTCTTGAAATATGTTAGTATTTAATTTGTTCATTTCTTCAGTTCTTGCAGGAGTATACAGCCTGCGTATGAAAAAAAAAAAAAAAGACCTGGAACCACACAGTCAAAGTGTTACTGAAAGCTTTCCTGACACAACCACAGTGCAGGTGTCTGTGTATCACCCAGGCTGTAGGTGGATGCCGGATTATATATTAAAGGCAGTATGAAGTATTAAGCTCGGTTTATTTGGTCTTAGACTAGAATGGAAACTCTTTATCATGCACATCTCTCACCAATCATCTTTGAAGAGGAAAAAAAAAAGAGCCAAAACAGGAATTAACGGTGCCACCAAAAGAATGGAATAAACAAGTTAAGTACAAAACAGACTCATCTCATTTTGATTGTTGGTCTTTTTCAGGCATGACAAACATTGCAAAGCCATGCACAAAATGCAGTCAATTATCTTGTCAATCACAGTGGGAAACGAGTCATGGCCGTGCACAACTAAAAATACTGAATGGATGTTTCGAATGTTTGTGTCCTGCCATGGAGAAGACTAATAGATTGAATCATATTATGTCTGGTGTTTTTTTTTCTTTTTAACTTGTTGTTCCACTCATTTCATGGTTGTAGTAATTCTACATTTGCTTTAAATACTTCCGAATTTGTTCGCCTGTAGTCATCCTGCTTTGTGAAACCGCAAAAAGTCAAATCATTTTTTTTTTCATGTCTTGTTTACATGGTGACCTTAGTCCGGTTTTCCTTTCTATGTCCAGAGCTGCCAAACCTCTGAAGAGACTTTGAGAAGAATTTTTGTGCAAAACTGTGTGAAATTTCTGACGCAGTATTTGCTTACCAACAATGACATTCCAGACACTGCATTACTTTTCCTTGTGCCGAGTGCTCTTCAGCGATGGAATCACCATCTCTGCCAACACATTGCTGCCACTTTTAAAATTTCTGCAAGCAGCAGCGTCACCTAAACTTCATCCTACGACCGTGCCTCATTTCTGCACTTCAGAATTATCAGTGCCTCTGTTGTGTCTTGGCCCAAGGAAGAAGGAGGAAATTTGTAAGTTTCTTGCTGACAAGGTTGAACACTTCCAGCTGAACTGGGATCAGCCCAGCACTCCCATCGTGGCAGCAGAAAGCAGCCTGAATCGCTTCTGAATAAAGGAATGACTTGGCATTTGAACTGATAAATTCCACGGAAAGTTGGATATGTTGGCAGCTTCTGCATATCCATGCCCGTGATGGTTCAAGTTTGAAGTCATTTACTGTCCCTGGATGGACGTCATGGCCTCGGGGTGATACTGGCATATGATGGATCAGAAACAAGCCACCACTGAACACCACTGAAGGACTTGGCTCAAGCATCTTCCTCTGGTGGGTTTGCACTTCATGCCCAGATCTGAAACACGGCCAACTGAAGAAGTGCATCAGGGGTTGTGACAGGGCATTCACCTTTGGTTCTGTTATGGAAACACTGGAGTGAAACGCATGGAAGCGAATGCACTGTAGAAGATAAACACCAAACGAAAACCTCACAGAAACTCGCTCAGGGCAGAGGAATGAAAGTCATTTCTGGCTTCACCAGGAAAAGCCGACTTAACCTTTAGACCGACATACCTCTGTGTGATTCCTGGTGGAAGGTACTTGGCTCTCAA
Organism: Conus betulinus; assembly: GCA_016801955.1. Lineage (NCBI taxonomy): Eukaryota > Metazoa > Mollusca > Gastropoda > Neogastropoda > Conidae > Conus > Conus betulinus. Next base: position 7,079 of record JADBJO010014078.1, on the reverse strand, counting down.
ACAGCAGACCTTGGTCTGATGACCCTGATGATGCATCAAATCTCTCAGCGTTTCCAGGCTATCCCCATGCTCTCTTCATCTGCTCTTCACAGGACCTATACCCTGTGTCTTCTTTGGGTAGCTGCTCATAAAGGGCTTGCCCTGAAATGGCAGTCCAAGGCCCTGGTGCGAAATGCGTGCTGCCAGCAGGATTCCACAGGGTCAGGCCAACCCATCCCCTACCTCCTGGGGTACATGTCACGAGGATGAGGTACGGGTTTGATCCCTGAGATTGCTCTGCCTGAGGTCGTTTTCAGAGGTTCTCGTTGGTGATAACTGAATTTCAGGATGGAAGGCCTCTCCCTCCACATCCTATTCCTGCATAGTGATCGGACAAGAAATGTGTCTCTGCAACCACACTGATTTATGGCAGCTAGTCATCTTCTTGTGGCCTTTGCTCACTTCAGGACGTCGTTACAGTAAATACAACAAACACACGCTCCCAGATCAGAAGCCAGCGTTTTCGCACCCGCAAGGTTTAAGCCAAGGATGGATAAACTGTCTGTTACAGATCCATCAAAAACTGACATGTAGAATCTTCAGCGGCCAATCATACAAAACCAGATACCACTCTGCAGACTGCTTTTTTAATCCCAGTAGTTTATTTCACTCATGAGTACAAGGGTTAAAACACAAAACCAAAGACTAGTGCATGTTCACATGGCCACAAACAGTCGACACAGACCAGGGCTGCGGTTAATTGGGGAGCATGAGGGCAGACCTGGAGTCTGATTCACACATCAGTAGACACGGATAACAACGGCTCCAGTGTCATTATCTGCTCATGCTGAAGTTACGTAAGTCTCTCTCAGTTGCTCTCAGCTCGGCAAAACCCCTAGTCAAGGTCCCTGGGTACTCTTGCTGCAGCTGCTCGGAGCGCTTGCTGGAAAATGTGACTAGCGGAGATTCTGCACAGAGGGGTCTTCAGATTCTGTATAAGCCTGTATAAGGCGATTGACACCTACCAACCAGCTACAAACTGAAACAGGAGTGTATGAGGCATACCTATCAACACAAACACTATGAAACTGAAACGGGAGGCAATTCACCACACACACACAAAGGCTGTATAAGGCCATAGGCACCCTACCAACCCAGCCTACAACTGAAACTGGAGTACAGGGTATAGGACGGCTACCCTATCACACACCAACTAGAAACTGAAACTGGGAGTCAAACACACACACACACACAAAGCAGAGGTTATATATGTTGTGGCCAGAGGGGAATCCTTTTCGAAGACCCTTCAAGCCAGCAGAGAAAAAAAAGTTAGGGGTATCATCTTGTTCTGCCTACCCAGTACTGCATGATTTTCAGGTGTGCTTGTACTGTTGCTACGTCAACACAGAATGACAGAAAGTGTCCTGAGCTTGGGTGGGAACATTGCTGTGGTCCGTTGGTCCATAAAAACACGTGTGCACTGACTGCTGACGATGTGAGGAGGGGGTAATGACGGAAGTGGTATTATAGGATCACACAACTACATTGTTACATCGTGATGGTTTTTCAGCACAAACATGGGAGACCAGGTATGTGCAAGCAAAATGATATGAAAAGGGACAGCAGGCCTCGCTTGCAGGTGTCCACAGATGAAACTCTACATCTCCAAGGAAAAACTGGTCTAGATTATAATATCAACATGGCCCCATTGGTAGACAACACAGTTATCCGTAAGAACCTGATGCTTGGTGTCATTACTGTAGATTTTGAGTTTTGATTTGCAACTTTCCCATCATGTGCATCCATTGTCATCAAGCCCCAGTGTTCGTTGGGGTTATGTATTTGTTTAACTTGCATATTGACTCTCAGATAATGTAAACTGGTGTGAGTGCACTGATGTAGATTAATCAAGGTGTGGCATGGTACTAGGCAATCCCTGCAGTTTTCTGATCCCTTGATGTCATGAACATGATGCTACCGAGTCGAAACTTTACTCAGCCCCACCATTTGACTCAACTATGCCTTTCACGAATGGAGATCTCATGAAATCTCTCTACATGCGTCAAACTCTAATACTCGTCTCCTACTCCATTCTGCTATGAATGTTTGGAGGCACGACAGTCTGACCAACCTGATCGTCGTACATCGATTGAATTGTTTTATGTACCTGTAGGTCTACGTTTTTGGTGTATTTCACGGGAGAGTGGGTGTGGACACTCAAACTCTTTAATGCATGCTTACACCGTGTCAGCTGTGGCTAATCGCCAAGCCCCTGATGACACCACTGGATAGCCATGACGCGATTCACCTGGTCTATTGAGTGATCAGAAGCTTGAATGGTTATGTCCTATGCATTCACTACAATGCAATTAGTTGCTAGTGCACGGAATTTATACTCGTTTACACTGTACTAAAATAATGGATACATTTACATATGTGCCTGACCACATTCCTATTATTTAGGGCCATGACACGACGGATTCTAAGAGGGCTCGCGGTAGTGTAGAAAGCTGATCGCATCTATGGCACGTTGATGTTCAACTGTCATAGGCTCTTTTCGTGTATGTTCTGATCTTGTGAGTCAATGAAACATTGCGTACTTTAGCAAATTGGTTGTAGTGTAAAGATCTTACAGTGGCGTGACTGAGAGCAACTGTACTGGATCATAGCTGATACTCTGCAAGTCACTGGCGTAATCGCTATTGTGCATGTGTACTTGTCTATCGTCTTTTTTTTAAAGCTCGCATTACTTAAGAGGGGAGTCAGTATCAATGGTGCAGAGAAGTCATCATTGTAATAATGCATCTATGATGGCTAATGGACTATTGTTTACTTATTCGTGTGTATCATAGCTATTATGAGTATCTTTAATTGCCAAAGTCTTCATTAATCGTTGTTAAGCTACTCATCCAGTTATTTAGATGTGTTTGAAGTCTACGTCATGTATAGATATAGCTTAAAGATTCCTATGTTAGCTATAATCCTTGTTTATCGGTTCTGTTGATTCCAGTCTGGCTAGAAGTTCTACGTGACTGCATCGCTGACTACATTAGATATTGATTTCCACTTTTGTGTACATATGAAGCTTATTAGATGACAGCTGCTGCACTAAGCAGAAGAACAAGGGCTATGTGCAAAATGCGTCAGGTTCAACAACTATGAAAAGCATATCATGATGAGTATTTCTGCTGTAACATCGTAGAGACACATGAACATATTTGTTATGTTAACACAGTGTCAGTACGAAGCATTTTGCTATTTAGTTGCCTGATACTGTCGTCACATGGACATGGTGTCTGATGACGGAACCTTGACGCAATTGTGATGACAGGTGTCGTGCTAGGTTAAGTTTCTGAGGGATAGATATGTATATGATACACGAACGCAACAGTATCTGTCGAGGTGCAGCAGCTGCAGTCGGAGGCTTCACTCACCATCCAACCCCAGCTAGCCCGCTCGGCTCGATCTACAGCACTAGTCCTGACGATCAATCTTACGTAGGAGAAGGGATGGGAGTCTAACAATACAGGACATAGCGTCTACTAGCGCCCTCCGCCCTAACATACCCTCCCCACGCCTGTACACAGACTACCTCTGCATGAATGGAATAACGTCCCATTCTAGTACACACAAATTCACGAATAGAATGTATCTAAGCACACCGTCCAGCACTACCTCTCTATAACGAGCATTCAAAAGAATAATAGTGGAGATCTAAAATGGTCAGCTACCACACCCCCCACCATCCTCCACCCACAAACAAACCACACCACACCACCCCAAACCACACCACACAAAGCACCACCAAACCAACCACCATCGCCACCCACCACCATTCTAAGCCCTCGAACAAACGCCCCCACACCCCCTCACCACCCATCTAAGAGCCGCATCTATTTTCTGGTTACCCACTGCCAATACAAACCTCTCACCCAACAACCAACTGCCCTAGGCCCTAGCTCCCCGTTCGCCCAACGACCAACCACCCGCCCCCACAACTTTCTCATCCGTGCTTATTCGAAGCATATCATGACAGGACACGAAGAAACTAACTTGCTCCAACGTGCATCATTACACACAGATCAAAACCTCCCCGAACTGTATGCAGGACGACCCCCCCCCCCGCTGACCCACCCCACCAAGACTACAAGTCACCTATGCACACAGGTGCTTACACACTTGTGCCACACTACTACACACATCACGCGCACAATAATGATCAGCTACTAACCCTCGGTAGTTAACGAACAAAACAGCTATCTACGACGACACACGGCCCTAGAAGAGCCATGGATAGTGGACGGCTGAATGAATGCCGAGCTCATTTGATAGACGTAACATTCGACGAGCGTCGACCTCGACAATGACCTGATGTCGATGATGTATGACTGAGAATGATATGATGATGATGATTGTGATGATGATTGTGTCGCTTCTTGTTAGTGCAAGCCTATATAGTTATTATTGTCAGTATCACATTAACATTATTATAATAGTACCGTTGTGATTGCCGTTTTCTTGTTGTTGCTCAAGTGCTCTTAATGTGTACTATATTACATGATTTCCGGTACTGCTGAACACTAAATCACGAGTCATATGTGAACAACGCCTATCACGTATCTAATGAAATATAGTCTTTGGACAGCATTGGGTCTATTCATGACTACGCAAGAGATGAGGGAGATCGATGGTATGCAAAGTTCAATGTCGACGGTCACAGTCTAACCGGACAGGAGGACAGTCAAGGCGAAAAAGTAATCGGACAGTCGATGCAGCAGTTGAATGGAAGCCTAAGGCACCATTTCCACAACGTCGAGTCCAAGTCCTTCGACGTCATGTTCTTATGAGGCTGTCAGAAGAGGGGAGGCGGAAACTTCGATAGCCTGAAGATGCTGTAGATGGAGATCCGTCATCCTGAACGACCCGCCCATCCCCATCGACTCCGAGTTATTTTCTGTACACGGTCGGTTTACTATGGCCATCTAACAACGTACCTACCCGCCACCACACTTGATTTAGTCACAGTGAGCTTCTGGTATTTCACTCACGAGCTGTTATCTACAGACTGCGATCTCTGCTCGGCGCTCTCTATCATCTCTCCTCTCTCTCTGGTCATCATCATCTGCTCTTGTGGCTCTCTCTACTCTATGATTCCTGTATATTAGCTGTCTGTCTTCTAGGTTCTTTCCCTCCACCTCAATTCCATGAAACATGCTGACTGCTGTCTGCTTCTTTGTCTCCTTTAGCGCATCCTAATCCTGCAACCAGATCTCACGACCTCTCACACTTCACGCTTGCACACATCACCCACCACATCCTGCACACAATCTCCCTGCTCCACCACACCACATCACATGCAACCGCATCAAATTCATCGGCCCCTCACACACACAACACACCTGCTGACCACAGAGGTCTGCTGAGGCGCATCCCGATCACCCTGACGACGAGCGATGTGAAACATCCTCGCAAGCTCGCAACTGTTGTGACGATGCCGACGCAAGACCTGAGAGACTGTATGCCTGTACATCGCTTTATCCCCTACTGAGATCCTTATGAATAGATCACAGATAGTGAACGCACCGAGCCAGATGCGAACTCAGACAACATAGATGTAAGTCATCTCCGACCAGGTGCTTCGATAAATGTTTTCCACGAGACATTCCTACTCTCAGCCATCCCGCTCAATTCTCGTAAATGCTAAGTTATCTGTGACGGGCATTCCATGACATGTGCAATGAGAACGGACTGGTGTGACACAATTGCATCATCTAATCCGTGAACGATTCACTTCAGTATTACCTACCGCCGACCCCTGGGACTATGCTAGAGCTCATATGTATGCGCGGCTGTGGTCATGTGTCCGCAGGCCACCAGAGTCCATAAAATGCATCTGTCGTGAGCTGGCCTGTTCTCATTCGCATCGCCCACCACTCGAGTGATCCCGTGAGAGTGTGGTGATGCGGATGTTGTCCGGGTCGTGGACAGATCCGTGTAGTGAGTGTCGTGACCTGTGTATACGTGTCGATGTGCTTTCCCATGCGTGAGATCCGAAGCACCGCATTCGCGTAAGCGCAGCCCACAGTGACCAAGTCCGCTAGATGAACGTGTTACGGCTAGTGTGTATGTCCCTGTGTTGGCCAATCCTATATGTCGTTGTAGTAGCGCCATGCGCAGCCAATCGCTGAAGCACGACTGCGAGCTGAGCCTGTGTGTGAGCACATAGCACACGTCCAATACACGTCAAATGATGTGTGCATATCCGCCATGGCTGCCGTAAGTCCAACTGGGTCGTCTCGTAGCCGACATTGAGCGGCGTGCAGTGATGTGTAGGTGGCTGCTAGGGTCCAGTGTGTGTGGTGTGTAGATCCGTATGTGAATGGGTGGTTGGACCAGGAACCCTGCGGGACTATGCCACCTCTATCTAAACGTTTGATTCATGGTGTAAACCATGGGACCATACGAAATTATCACATGATCAACTGATTTGCGAGTTGACCAAGGATCGTTCCAAACTAATGCTTAAATTGACTATGTAGCATCCACCAATCTGTAATTGTGACTGAGCCTAAAACATCTACGACGCAATGCTGTAAACGAAGGATGGCCAGGGAAACACCTGAACACCATACACCAATTACCACAAGCCTCGAATATATGCTGACATGATGAAAACAGCAGTCCCTACTCCGTGTCTAGAACATGAACTGTAGACCACCCTGAGCAATGCCTACAAGACTGATGCGACCGTTTAACCATCCACTAATCTCTGTAAACGATTATGTAGACCATCCGCGACCAATCCTAACTGACCTGGTGTCAGATCTAATTACCACACAATGAATCCTATGATACTGATCCCCTGCTACTGCTACTCCACTTATCTCCTACTACAGCCTATAACCTGACATGTACGAACCATCGAACTAGATCCTGAAAGAGATTACGGTAATCCATCTACGAAGTATCACAGATCCTAAACTGACGCTCAAAGATCACCATGCCACATCCGTTACATCCCTTAGATACTGACCTCGTAAGTCTCAAATCCCACTGGAAGCCTGAAATGATAGTTACGTAAACATCCACCAATCCTGTCA
>JADBJO010014077.1:33405-49400 GCA_016801955.1 Conus betulinus | reverse complement strand
CGCACCCACTCTCGCCTCTTTGTCCCTCTCTCTCTCTCGCTCTCTGTCGCCCTTCCCTGCACTCCTTTCGCTCCTTCTCTCTCTCTCTCTCTCTCTCTCTCTCTCTCTCTCTCTCTCTCTCTCTCTCTCATCTTTTACTTTTTTTTTTTTTTTTTTTTTTTTTGTATCGTATTGTAGTTCTAGTCACTTTTTGCATGCTTTTTTGTTGCCTTATCTTTATGTTGACCCTATTCAGGGCGAGGACTGGATGTAAAAAAGCACATCAGTGCTTATCTATCTTGTCTCTCTCTCTCTCTCTCTCTCTCTCTCTCTCTCTCTCTCTCTCTCTCTCTCTCTCTCTCTCTCTCTCTCTCTCAGGAAAGTGGAATATGTGGATATCCTGAGCAAAGTCTGCCTGAACTGAAAATATTGCAGTTTGGGAATGAATTGGTCTGACCAAGAATGTGGTCTCTCTCATGTTTGCTCTGTGTCTGGTCTAAGGTTTGAGTACAGATGTTGACCAAGGTTGTCCAGTGATGACTTTATTAAGGCTCTAATGTATGGTGTGGTCATGTTTTGTGTACTGGGGATCATGTGTGCTTAGTTCAGCTGAGGTACACGGCTAATTGGATGCCAGCTTGGAAATACAGATCTCCTTGGTTGTTAACTGCTCTTAAGTATGTCATATCTGTTCATGTTTTGTTGTTTTTTGTTGCCATCCGTTCTACTGGCACATTTAAAAGAAAATGTTTTTTCTTCTACAAGTGCAGAGATGGGGTTTTTTCTATATCTGCGGGTGGACTCTCTCTCTCTCTCTCCCCCCTCTCTCTCTAGCTCTCTCATATAGCACAAACACACACACACACACACACACACACACACACACACACACACACACACACACACACTCACTCACACTCACACACACACACACACACACACACACACACACACTCTCTCTCTCTCTCTCTCTCTCTCTCTCTCTCCCCCCCTTGCACACACATAGAGCACTTGTTAGTATATGCAAACACAGTGTTTACCAAGCGTAAGTACAGTTCAAGCAAATTTGTGCTTACAGCTAACAACTGGTTAAAACTGCATGAAAGCTGTGAGATGTTAACTTCAAGTTTGTCTTATGCTCTTGCATTTTGTCCCTTCATTTTAAGCTGCCATCTGATGTGTCTCATGATGATTGAAAAAAAAAAAAATCTGAAGCTCTGTGCACAATCAAAATATATGTAAACTGTCAGCGTTATGTGAGGTAAGGAAGTCTGTACTAAAAGATGTAATCAGAAACCTCACACATTGTCCTGCATCCCTCCCATCTCTAATCCACAATGACATACTACATAGTCTTGACTATCTATCTCTTCCAGTGACATGCCCCCCCCCCCCCCCCTTAACACCCCCCCCCCCCCCCCCCCCCCCTTATCCCCAGCACAACATAAAGACCACACACACACACACACACACACACACACACACACATACGCGCACACTCTCTCTCTCTCTCTCTCTCTCTCTCTCTCTCTCTCTCTCTCACACAGAGTACATGAAAAAATCAATGAATAAAAGACTAAATGAATAAATAAGTCGATTAAGAGTGAAGAAAGAAGCACAAAGAAAAAAACTTGATCAGTAGAAAGGTAAATTAGTCTGTGAATGAAGCATTCAAATCAGTGGATAAATGGCTGATGATGACAGAATGACAGAATGAATATTACAGTAAAGTACTGTAGTCTGTATGGTTGAAGACATCCTCATGGAAATGTTGAAAAATCAAACTGTTGCACCATCACCTGAAATGGACAGACAGACACACACACATGCTGGCACGCACACACACGTTCATGAACACGTGTGCCCGCGCACACACACACACACACACACACACACACACACACACACACACACACAACACACACACACACACACACACGCACACACACACGCACACACATCAGAGAATGGGAATGATGACTTCATGATTTAGCTCTTATTTTCCAAATTTTGAACAAAATCCCCAGACCCCCTCCCAATCGCATCCCATCACCCCGTAATGATTGTGCTTACATGTGCATGTGGATGTGACTGATTTTGATTGTTACTTAGGTATTATAATTTGAAGCAATAAACTATTTTGCTGTATTTCTGTGGCTACACCGTATGTCTTTCAGAGGAAGAAGCATAACTTTAGTGTGCAATCTTCAGATCCGATTTGCATTGATCTGTTGAAAGTGTGGGACCATATCTCCTAGTCTACGAACGGCACAACTAATTTTTTGCGCAATTTTCCGGTCGATTGTGAGCCTCAGTTAAAGTGTTCCTGCTGGACCTTTTCACTCAACTTTCAGCGAAAACGCCCATTGACTATTGTCCATCACTGACCTTTCAACCTAGCATTTCTTTTCCACTGAGCTCTTGTTCGATTTCATCAAACAACTGAGTGTAGTCTTTCTTTTGTGGTGGTAGAGGTAGAACTACACACATTTCCCTCAATCAGTGCCTTTTGACACTGCTGTAGATCTAGTTCTTCTTGATCCTTTTGTAAAACTTGAATATTCCCTCATTGAAAGCTAGAAGAGTTAGAGGAGACTTAATTCAAGCTTTTAAGATTTTTAATGATGATTGATGATATAAGTATGCGAGATTTCTTTAAAGTAAAATTATGCCCTTACTAGAAATAGTACTAGTAAAATCTTTATTGAATACAGTCGTACTATCAAAAAGAAAGTTCTGTTTTAATAACCATGTTGCACCTCTATAGAATATGTTGCCCACTAACATAAATATGCACAAGATACTAACACCTTCAAAGACCTAAATTGACAAATGGCAGTACTTTGTTGATACAAAAAATATGATTATGACGATTAAAACCGTTACTTAAGACTTGGTGATCACAGTTGACCTTATATGACCTATATATATATATTTTTTTTTAATTTTCATCAAATGATGGGACAATTAAAGCCTAGATGGCTATGTGTTTAACACATGTCCCTATATTATTTTTTTTTATAATTTTCATCAAATGATGGGACAATTAAAGCCTAGATGGCTGTGTTTAACACATGTCCCTGTATTTTTTTTTTTTTTTTTTCATCAAATGATGGGACAATTAAAGCCTAGATGGCTATGTGTTTAATACATGTCAATATATCCTGACACCTGAATCCTGAAAAACAAGAACATCGCATTTGTCATATTCAACGTCAGAGTCGTTTCTGCTTATGTCTCCGGCACCGAGTTTACATATTAAGGAGGTTCTCAAAAGAGTTTCAATTCATCAAAATCTCTTTTCCCATTTCACATCCAAACTTTGAGCTACATCTTGAAGCCTGTCCTCTGATTTTTGCTCCAGTTTGAAATCTCTCCAGTCCTCACCTTCAACAGCAGGCCTTACATCTTGATCATGTGAGGCCATGGTGCCAGACTTGGTACTGGTACCAGGCTGCTGAAAGCTGGCAATTACTGTTTTGTTGATCTGAGCAGCAACTTGAAATCTGGCAGATAAAAAGTCACCAAGGGACCAGCTTTGCCATCTTTAACCAATGAAGTTAAAAAAGAATATAAAGGAATGGAGTGACCTCGTGAAATGATGATTTCTCTTTTGGCCGAAAAATCACACGTTTTGTCTTTGGCATGATACAAGCATCACTGGCAAGATGCACGCACATCACATCTCACGTCATTATGAATGACCGTCTGCTAGAATAGTAAATTTCATTTGATAGGCCCACAGACCCTGTTAGTTCAGAGGTGCTGGTTTAACATGACTTAGTCGTGCTGCTGCTGCTGCTGCTGCTGCTGTTGTTGTTGTTTTAGGATAGTTCCACCAAAATTGCTTTTTTTTTCACCTTTTAGAAATGATTTTGCTGGTGCCTCCCTCTTTTCTGTCAGCTGATTATTGTAACAAAAGCAAGAAGCAGAGCACAAATGAAAAGGCCTGCCACAATCTCATGAACTAGTTGTGTCTTGAAGGATTTGCGGGGTCAGTGTGTGGGTTGTGATAATGCTGCATTCTTTAAATCAAATCCAGCTCCTCACAGAGTTTTTTTCTGGCATGTGCTGGTGGACTGATGTGTGTATTGTAACTGATGTGTGTATTGAGACTGTTGTGTGTATTGTAACTGATGTGTGTATTGTAACTGATGTGTGTATTGACTGTATGTGTATTGTAACTGATGTGTGTATGTAACTGATGTGTGCATTGTAACTGATGTGTATTGTATTGACTGATGCGTGTATTGTAACTGATGTGTGTATTGTGACTGATGTGTGTATTGTAACTGATGTGTGTATGTATTGTGACTGATATGTGCATTGTAACTGATGTGTGTATTGTGACTGATATGTGTATTGTAACTGATGTGCGTATTGTAACTGATGTGTGCATTGTAGCTGATGTGTGTATTGTGACCGATGCGTGTATTGTAACTGTTGTGTGTATTGAGACTGTTGTGTGTGTGTGTAACTGATGTGTGTATAATGTAACTGATGTGTATATTGAGACTGATGTGTGTATTGTAACTGATGTGTGTATTGAGACTGATGTGTGTATTGAGACAGAACTGTGGTCTGGTCTCATGTGTGTATTCTAACTGATGTGCATATTGTAACTGATGTGTATATTGTGACTAATGTGTATTGTAACTGATGTATGCATTGTAACTGATGTGTGTATTGTGACTAATGTGTATTGTAACTGACGTGTGTATTGAGATTGATGTGTGTCTTGGGACTGATGTGTATATTGTAACTGATGTGAATATTGTAACTAATGTGTGTATATTGAGACTGATGTGTGTATTGTAACTGATGTGTGTATTGTAACTGTTGTGTGTATTGTAACTGATGTGCATATTGTAACTGATGTGTATATATTGTGACTAATTTGTATTGTAACTGATGTGTGTATTGTAACTGATGTGCGTATTGTGACTGATGTGTGTATTGTGACTGATGTGTGTATTGTGACTGATGTGTGTATTGTGACTGATGTGTGTATTGTAACTGATGTGTATTATAACTGATGTGTGCATTGTAAGTGATGTGCACATTGTGACTAATGTGCATATTATGACTGATGTGTGTAGTGTGACTGATGTGTGTATTGCCACTGATGTGTGTGTATTGCCACTTATGTGTGTAGTGTGACTGATTTTTGTATTGTGACTGATGTGTGTATTGTGACAGATGTGTATGTTGTGACTGATGTGTGTATTGACTGATGTGTGTATTGTGACATATATGTGTATTGTGACTAATGTGTGTATTGACTGATGTGTGTATTGTTACATATGTGTGTATTATGACTGATGTGTGTATTGTGATTGATATGTGTATTGACTTATGTGTGTATTGTGACAGATGTGCATATTGTGACTGATGTATGTATTGTGACAGATGTGTGTATTGTGACTGATGTGTGTATTGTGACAGATGTGTGTATTGTGACTGATGTGTGTATTGTGACAGATGTGTGTATTGTGACTGATGTATGTATTGCCACTGATGTGTGTACTATGACACTGTTGCTCTCTTGAGTTGAATTGAGCTGTGCGCAGTTTTTTTTTCTGATATGTGCTAGTGTGGACTGATGTGTGTATTGTGACTGATGTGTGTATTGTGACTGATGTGTGTATTGTAACTGTTGTGTGTATTGTAACTGTATTGTAACTGATGTGCATATTATGACTGCTGTGTGAATTGTAAGTGATGTGCATATTGTGTCTGATGTGCAGATTATGACTGATGTGTGTATTGGGGCTGATGTGTGTATTGCAACTGATGTGTGCATTGTATGTGATGAGTGTATTGGGGCTAATGTGTGTATTGTGACTGATGTGTGTGTGTTGTAGTAGTGATGTGTATGTTCTGACTGATGTGTATTGTGACTGATGTGTATTGTGACTGATGTGTGCGTTGTAAGTGATGTGCGTGTTCTGACTGATGTGTGTTGTGACCGATGTGTGTATTGTGACTGAAGTGTGTATTGTCACTGTACTGCACTCTTTGAATTGAATCCAGCTCTGCACCATGTTGATGATGCAGTGCTGGTAAACTGATGTGGACGTTGTGATTCTGTTGCACAGGGGACCAGGGGACAGGGGAGCAGTCCCGCTCATCCAGCCCTGGACCATCTAGGAGGTCCCATACTTCTCCTCGCTTCGCTTCCCCCTACGCCCGGACGGGTAACGAGGGTGCTGCCGGTCAGACGACTCGGGCCTCTAGGGTAGGTCCCGGCTGCTGCCGTAGGTCTGTTAGGCGCAGACAGTCATGGAAACGACTCCACCACACACAGCAGGCACGACCAGTCAGACAGCACCATGGAGTGTGCGACTGCTTCGCAGTCGGCTCCCACACACAGGCACTCAGGCACACAGACAGACAGCACGGGGTTCATCTCGGCGCTAGAGGCCACCGGCCCTCAGCCCGATGATGAACCTCAGCCATCCACATCTACCGCTAGTCCCCAGGGCAGCAGCCACGGCGGGTGTTTTCACCCGCCTATACCCCTGTGCCTGTCTTGTCCTCCACTGTCAGGTCTGTCTTATTCTTATTATGACCAGGTTAGGGAGTGGGAGGTAGAAGGGATGGGAGGTGGTAGAGGAGTGGGAAGAGAGAGGGAGGAAGAAGAGGGAGGAGGGAGGGAGGGAGGGGAGGGAGGGGGGTGGTAGATGCAGAGGGTGTGACAGACGCAGGGCAAGGAGGGGGGGGGGAGCGGGGTGGCAGTGTTAGGGCAGGATGTGGGAGGGTTAGGTCATCAGTCCCCACCTGCAGAAGATGCATCTGCACCACCGGTGGTTGTGGTCCAGGGGGCAGTCCATCAGGCCCCTCCACAGGCCCAACCAGTACCACCTGCAGTTGTGGCAGGGGGGGCAGTCCATCAGCCCCCTCCACAGGCCCAACCGGTACCACCTGCAGTTGTGGCAGGGGGGGCAGTCCCCATCAGGCCCCTCCCAGGCCCCGGTACCACCTGCAGTTGTGGCAGGGGGGGCAGTCCATCAGCCCCCATCAGGCCCCCGTACCACCTGCCCAGTCCATCAGCCCCTCCACAGGCCCAACCGGTACCACCTGCAGTTGTGGCAGGGGGGCAGTCCATCAGCCCCCTCCACAGGCCCACCAGTCACCACCTGCAGTTGTGGCAGGGGGGGCAGTCCATCAGGCCCCCTCCACAGGCCCAACCGGTACCACCCTGCAGTTGTGGCAGGGGGGCAGTCCATCAGCCCCCTCCACAGGCCCCAACCAGCACCACCTGCAGTTGTGGCAGGGGGGGCAGTCCATCAGCCCCCTCCACAGCCCCCCCAACCAGCACCACCTGCAGTTGTGGTCCAGGGGGCAGTCCATCAGCCCCCTCCACAGGCCCCACCAGTTCCACCTGTGGCTGTGGTAGGGGGGCAGCCCAACAGCTCCCTCCACAGCCACAGGGGCCTAGGCAAGACCAGCCTGCTCCGGCAGGAGAGAGCCGCTGTTGCGTCGCTCGACCCGTGTCAGAAGGCCCCCTGACCGGTATCAGTCTATTGATTTCAGAACAGACGCCTATCTAAGGCGCCAGGAACGGAACAGGAGGAGGAGGGCCCGGCGTTAATCGTCGCCTCCTGTTTCAGGCTACAACACTGCCATGTTCCTGAGGTGGCTGTAAAGAAGAAAGTCTTGTGCAGATGGTGGGGGTTTGATATAAGTCAGAGATAAGGTCAGAGTTAAGAGAGTTGTCATGTAGAGGGGTATAGTGAACAAAGGGCAATTCTAACAGTTCATAGCGTAGTTAACTTTAAAGGGATGGGAGTAGATAGTTTGTGTAGATAAAAAGATTTAGTCTTCAAAGTGTTTGTTTTGATGGTGTTGCTTTATTAACCTTGTTTTTATTGTATATCAGTTCTGTAGTGTTTTGTCTCTTTATTTTGATGGGCACAGCAGTAATAGTTTTTAGGAGCGCTAGTATTGTAAAGTTTTGTTGCTGTGTAATAGTTGTGATACAATAATTATAATCTGATATATAAAAAAAGATCCTGTTTTTTACTTTTGGTGCTGATAAGATCAAAGTACCGATGAAAAAGAAAAGGAAACTTTTCTATAGAATAGCCTGAAAAAAAAAAGTAGATATGTTTATTCATGACCAGCAGCAACTATTAAATTGAAATTTGAATCCGCATTGTGTAGGAAATGGCCCGGGCATTAGGTATAGGTTGAATATTAGGGTCAGGTAGGGATATTTCGTGTAGGTAGTTTTAGGTTAGCTCAGGGAGACCGGCAGCACCACATTTAAATTTTGTACATTTAAATTTTGTATTTTGCTTTTTTTCATTTGATGTTATTGGTTTCTGTGTATGTGGCTTCTATGCTCATCGCTTTTCTAGTGGACATGAAACACGTTTGATTACTAACAGTTTATGTAGTTAAAGATTCCTTTGATACTTTTTTCAATTCATATTTTAGAGATGTGTGTGTTGTTCTTTTCTTTCTTTCTGTCTTTAGTTTAATTTATTATCTCTGATGGGTTCTAGAATCTCGTTTATAAAATAGTACACACACACACATGGATGTACACACACATGCGTGCACGCGCACACACACACACACGCACATGCACGTGCACACACACACACACACACACACTCACTCACTCTCACACACACACACACACACACACACACACACACACACACACACACACACACACACACACTTTTTATCTGTCTGTCTCTCACACTGAACATGCTCTGAACACACAAGGCACACCACATGTTGGCACTGCACCTTATTTCTCTGATCTTGTGACCATGTACACTCCCTCTTACTCTCTCATTTCTTCTGACTTGCAACTTGTTCAGCAGCACCATTTCATGGATGAGATGTGTAGGTACTTAGCTGTTCCTATCCCACTATCAGTGTTTTCCACCCTTCATCTGAGTACTCCTGTTCTTGAAACCCATTCTGCTCTCCTCACCTTCCCAGACTTAACTTTTTTTTTGTCTTGCCTGACACGTCCCCCCCCCCCCCCCCCCCCCCCCCCTGCCCCCCCCCCCCTTCTGGACTTTCCCCCTGGACTTTTCCCTGATTCCACTTACATTTCCACTTCTTTGCTATAAGTTTAACCCTCATTTGGCAGACATCTGTTCACACCTATGTAATCTCCATTTCCTGCATTGCCCACTCAACTGTTTTTGTTTTTGAAAAATCCACATTCCAGTCTGACCATTCATCCTGACCCTCTGCTAATCCTGTTCTGGCTTCAGTTGTCACTTGTCGCCAGTCTCTTTCCGCTCTGTTTTCTAATTCCCTGACTCCTGCTGCCAAGGTTTTGTTTCCCTTCCACAAGGTATTGATTTTGAGGATGCGCCTTGCCCTTGTTAGACCCCCCTCTGCACGTCGACATCAGACCCTGGCTACTAATTCTTATTACTTACTGCCTTTCTTTGCATTTTGATTTTTTTAATCCACTGAATGTGTGTTACATTTTTTACCCCAACCACCATCACTTATCATCCCTAACACCTATATGCGTCCACCCGTGTTACTTTTTACCCCCAACCACCATCTTATCACCCCAACCCCTATGCGTCCGCTTTCCCGTTCTCACCTCTATAGTACACCCCAGTGTTCTTCATAATGTTGTCTTCCCATTGTCATTAACTCTTTCTGCCCTGCAGTGGCACACCCCCTTTCAGTCGCCTTGCCTGATTCACACACTACGTCTATTTCCTCTCATCTTTTCCCTTTTCCCATTTTTTTTTAAGAGAGAAAAAAAATCATGCCTGTCATTTGCATTTATTTTCATGTTTACCCTTTTCACTCTTTCCTATTTTTGATTTTGAAAAAAAAATCTGAAATCTCTTTCCCATATAACTGTTTTCTTCTCAGTTACGGTTCTGTTGTTTCTCCTACAATTATTTCATCTGAAACCCTTTGCCTTTGATTCACTTTGATTCTTGGTTGCATCCTTTACCCGAGTCATTAACAACAAACAAAAGCATTAGTTTTAAAAAGTAAGAATCTGATAAACCAAAAATCGCAATAGTTGGACACCAAAACTCTGATAAACCAAAAATCGCAATAGTTGGACACCCATCACCTTCATTTGGGCAGCTATTTTATCAAGAAAAGTGCCACTTGGTTTTCTCTGTCCCTGACTGTCCATTCAGTGTGTGGCTAAAAAACATCTCTCTCTCTCTCTCTCTCTCTCTCTCTCTCTCTCTCTCTCTCTCTCTCAGGCAACAGATGTTTCATTCACACAGT
Source organism: Conus betulinus (assembly GCA_016801955.1). Taxonomy (NCBI): domain Eukaryota; kingdom Metazoa; phylum Mollusca; class Gastropoda; order Neogastropoda; family Conidae; genus Conus; species Conus betulinus. The sequence continues at coordinate 39,179 of JADBJO010014077.1, read as the reverse complement.
TCTCTCCCGTGATTCACAATTGGTATAATACAGTCAGATTTATACCAGCAGAATGTATCTTTTCAACCTGTTTTTGGCACACACACACACACACACACACACACACACACACACACACACACATGCACACACATACACATGCACACGCACATGCGCACGCACACACACACACACAACACACACACACAATTTATCTTTAGTATGGTAATGATACTTGAATGCTGCTCAGCAGAATCGGTTTTATTTGTTTTGTTTTCTTTTCATTTTTTTAAAATTCTGTGCTCAGCATCTGGTGTGTCACTTTCTTAGTAAATGTTCAGAAAGTCCAACTGCCTGAAGAGCTTGGCTATGATGTCATCAGAAGTGTGTGTGTATATGTGGGCAGGGGTTACTGCTCCCTGTGTTGCTCGCATTTTTTGTTAGATTGGCGGCCAACCTTCAACTTGCATTTATGCGAGTGCGATGATGCGAGATTTATACTTGGTTCATTGTTTCTTGTCCACTAGAAAGGCAATGTCATATTTGATTTTTTTGTGTTGAGAAAAAAAGTTTGCTATGTTGATTAGGAAGTTCTGGAAGTGTGTTGTCTTTGTCATGTCTGTGTCAGTGTGTGTGTGTAGTTTATAAAAAAAAAAAAAAAAACAAAAAAAAACTAAAGAGAATTTGAAAAAAAAAAAAAAAAAAAAACTTATATAAAATATGAAAATGAAAAAAAAAATTAGAAAAATACATATGGCAAAAAAAAAGTTTCCTATGTTGATTAGAAAGCTTTGGAAGTGTTGTCTTCATCATGTCTGTGTCAGTGTGTGTAGTTTTATATAATAAAAAAAAAAAAAAAAAAAAAAAAACTAAAGACAATGAAAAAAAAAAAAATGAAAAAAAAAACTTACAAAATATAAAAAAAAATGAAAAAAAAAAATTGGTTGCTTGTTAACATATTTTTTCTGGTGGTGAGTTAGGAAGACTTTTTTTTTTTTATCTTACCAGGACCCAGAACACACATGCAGTTTATTTAAGTATTCTGCTGCTGCTATTTGGAGAGGGACTCATCGAGTGTAGGCGCTGGATGGTATGAATGCTTTCCTGCTTGATGCAAAGCTCATGTGTGCAGGTAGACTCTGAGCTTACTGTTGCGTTTATCAATTGTGACCAGAGAATGCATCCAGTCTGTAGGCTGATGACTTTGAAGTGTGACATTGGAAATGACTTCACTTTCTTCGGTCTTTTACAGCACCACTGGGGCGTATCACCCACTGGATACTGGATTTTGAAAGGCTGGGGGAGGGGGGGGGGGGAGGGAGGGAGGGAAAGGACAGGGATAGACAGGTGAAGGTGTGGGAATTTCTGCACTTTGCAGAAAAAGGTTGTGTGTGTGTATGGGAGGGCATGGGAAAGGCCGGTGGGGGGGGGGGGGGCGTGCATGGAAGACAAGATGAGGTGTGTGCAGAAACTGTGTGTGTGTGTGGGGGGGGGGGGGGGGGGGGGGGGCATGGGGCATGGGGCCAGTGGTGGGGGGAGGGGGGGAGGGGGGGGTGTGGTATGGGAGACAAGATGATGTGCTTGTAATGGTGAAAACATCATTGTGTGTTCTCAGTGGTAATCACCGTGTTGCTATCACAGCACAGCTGAAGAATCAGGCAATTAGGAGAGCTCAGTGAGAGTACGCTGTGCACAGCAAAGCTGAAGAATCATGCAATTAAGAGGGCTCAGTGAGAGTACTCTGTGCACAGCACAGCTGAAAAATCGGGCCATTAAGAGGGCTCAGTGAGTACTCTGTGCACAGCACTGCTGAAGAATCAGTTAAGAGGGTTGAGTGAGACTACTCTGTGCACAGCACAGCTGAAGAATCAGACAATTAAGAGGGTTGAGTGAGAGTACTCTGTGCACAGCACAGCTGAAGAATCGGGCAATTAAGAGGGCTCAGTGAGAGAGAGTACTCTGTGCACAGCACAGCTGAAGAATCAGACAATTAAGAGGGGCTCAGTGAGAGTACTCTGTGCACAGCACAGCTGAGAAATCGGGCAATTAGAGAGCTCAGAGTGAGAGTACTCTGTGCACAGCACACTGAAAAATTGGGCTATTAAGAGGGCTCAGTGAGAGTACTCTGTGTGCAGCACTGCTGAAGAATCGGGCAATTAAGGGCTCAGTGAGAGTACTCTGTGCACAGCACAGCTGAAGAATCGGGCAATTAAGAGGGCTCAGTGAGAGTACTCTGTGCACAGCACAGCTGAAGAATCTCTGTGCAATTAAGAGGGAATCTCAGTGAGAGTACTCTGTGTGCACAGCTCTGCTGAAGAATCGGGCAATTAAGAGGGCTCAGTGAGAGTGCTCTGTGCACAGCACAGCTGAAGAATCGGGCAAGTTAAGAGGGCTCAGTGAGAGTGCTCTGTGCACAGCACAGCTGAAGAATCGGGCAGTTAGGAGAGCTCAGTGAGAGTACTCTGTGCACAGCACAGCTGAAGAACCGGGGCAATTAAGAGGGCTCAGTGAGAGTGCTCTGTGCACAGCACAGCTGAAGAATCGGGCAATTAGGAGAGCTCAGTGAGAGTACTCTGTGCACGCTTGCTCGCGCGCATGTGTATGTATGTGCATGCGTGTGTATGTGTGTGTGTGTATATGTGTGTGTGATTTTTTTTCTTAACAATTCAGATAAAGGCTGACAGCAGTTGAAATTCTTTAATTTTAACAACACAGCTTGGAAGAACAGGGGGGGGGGGCGAGGAGGGATGGGAAATGGGGGGGGGTGGGGAGACTTGGGTGGGGGGGGGGGGGGGGGGGGGGGGGGGGGGGGGGGGGGGGGGGGGGGGGTGGGGGGGGGGGGGGGGGGGGGGGGGGGGGGGTGTGTGAATGTGTGTGTGTGCTATTCACAGGGGCAACATTGTTGGGGACATATACTAACTCATTCTTTTCTGTGCAGGTTTTGCAAGACTGCTGAGGACGATCTAGGACTGTTTGGAGGGCTGGTGATAAGATGAGGTAGGTGTGTGTGTGTGTGTGTGTGTGTGTTATTTACAGAACCCAACATTTATTTTACCCAACATTATTGTTGGGTTTCTGCATTACTTTTTTGTGTTTCCTGTGTAGGTGTCTCAGGATAACTACAGACAGTAGACAGAGAGGAGAGCTGAATGTGAGACGAGTGTGTGCATGTGTTTTGTCTTTCTGAGGTAGAGAAGGATAGAAGTGGATGGGGAGACAGAGGTGTTAGGGAAGAAGGGAAATGGAGGCAAGGGGGGGGGGGGGGGAGGGGGGGGGGGGGGGGGGCTGGAGATGGGAGAGAGAGAAGAAGAAGAAGAAGGGAAGACAGGGAGGGGAAGTGTGTGTGTGTGTGTGTGTGTGTGTGTGTGTGTGTTCACAGGGGCAACATTTGGGGGGCATATGCTAACTCACTGTGTTTTCTGTGCAGGTGTCGCAGGACTGCTGAAGAAGACATTGGACCACTTGAAGGGTCAGAGATGAGGTGATGGGTGTGTGCATATGTGCATGTGTGTGTATGCATGCATGCGTGTGTTTGGTATTTACAGGGTTAACATTGTTGCTGGATTTCTCTGTTAATTGTGTTTTCTGTGCAGGTGTCTCAAGATGACTGCAGGCATTGGACAGAGAGAATTCCAACCAAGTGTGGAGATTAAAAGGCGACCTCCACCGTCTCCAAAACCTATGCCGTCTCCACCTGCAGGCAAGTCTGTCTGCAGGTCTGGTGAACAAAGGGTCTGATGAACAAAGGATCTGGTGAACAAAGGGTCTGGTGAACGAAACAAAGCTGTCCATCTTCAAAACAAATTTTGGAGCACCTAAGACGGTAATTTATTCTTTTTTTTCTGTTTTTTTTTTTCCTACGACCAAAATCCACCTCTCCATTTTTTGGCACTTCACACTGTCCTCTTCATCTGCACCCCCACCCCCCCCCCCCCCCCCCCCCCCCCCAAAGCGGAAGAAAAAAACAAAACAATTTCCACTACTAACTTTTTTGAGTAAGCTGTCTTTTTTATGACCACTGTCTTTTCTTTTCGTTTTTTTTTTTTTTTTTTTTTTTTTTTGTAAACGGATTTTTCACACACCATGCATAGTTTGTTCTCTTGCAAATGGACATATTTTTGCTGATTTTAATGTTTCGCCGTTTGATACTAAGTACAGTGTATGGGTTTGTACAAGTTCTCATGTGTGGTATACTGACACGCTCACTCTCATAATGTGCTGCATATCAAAGAGAACAAAAATGAATAAAACAAAAGACTGTTAATTACTTCCTTCTCTTTCAGTTTTTCCCTCAGGTCGTTTTCGCACATGTCACCTGACATTTTTTTCGAATGAGCAAACTGAGTAGGTTCTTATAATTATGACAAGGTATGTAAGTAGTACTATGACATACACTGCAGAATAGTGCTACAGGCTTGTGGATAATAACAGGAGACAGAGATAGAAGGGGGGGGGGGGGGGGGGGGCAGACAGACATGCAGGCAGACAGAGCGAGCGACACGGACAGAGAGGTTGGGGAGATACAGTGTGTGAATGTGTGTGTGTGTGTGTGTGTGTGTGTGTGTGAGGGAACGAGAGAGAGAGAATGTTTACAGAGAGACAAAGAGAGTGACAAGCATATAAAACTCATATACATAGTTGCGTCACCATATACTTAAACCATAGGAATATGACAAGCAAGCAAGCAAGCAAAACAACAAAAAAAAAAAAAAAAGTTTATCCATCAATACATATGTAACCAAGATAAGTATCTAACATCTCTTAGTTTGATTCCTTTGTCAAATGTTATTTGTAAAGAAATAGGAGATAGCGTCTTTTTATAGACACTGATGGACATTCTTCCTTATGATATGAGTAGGTTAATGTATAAGTATTTGTCTTTAGGATATCTTGATCTATTTACACCAAACAAAAAATCCACTGCTGTCAGTGTTATTTTACTATTTGTTTTTACATATATTTTTTGTATTCTAAGAACTCCCAGAACCTTTTTACGACCACACAGTTGAGGAGAAAATGTTCTATAAAGTCTGTCTAATCATCGCAGTAAGAACATGTATTATTTTCTGCTACTTTTATTTTGTTAAGCATAATATTGGTCACGTAAATGTTGTGTAAGATTTTCCAGTGTAGGAAATCTTGTGTCTTTGGTGGCTTCTTTAACTACGGACCATGCCGATTTGTCTAATTCATATCCAAATTTTCTACGTCAAAAATGACATGATGTTAAGTCTAACTATCATCCTTAAGAAATACTGTTTAAAACTTTTTTTGTTTTAAATCAAAGTCCTTTGCATCACATGGGAGTGTGGATGTTTCAGGTTCACCGCGCTCTATCTGCTCTTGCTCTTGAGGGATTGAGTTGACAAGAGCGTTATACTCAAACAGAATGTTTGCTTTTGTTTTAACCGATTATATTTTGTGCTTCTTCCACAGACAACAGTCTCTTTTCATTATAATGGATGGTGTTTTTTATTTGATCGATACATTTTTTTTGCCAGTTGTTGATCTTTTAACTTTTTCAGATGCTTTTCTGTTGCCAAACCTTTTCTGCCACAGAAATTTATACATCATTGTGTTCATTTTCTTTAAGACTATTTTTGGGATGCCAGTAGATTGCTTAACATAGACCAACTGGCCGATCAAAAAGGTTTTTATCACAATGACCTTACCTGGATACTGAGACCCCTCTTTTGCCACTTTTTTTTTTTTTTTTTAAATTTTAATTAATTCTTTAATTCGTTCGACTTAATCTTTCCAGTTATCTTCTATATTTCTTGCCATTTTTTTGGTTT
>JADBJO010014077.1:0-32333 GCA_016801955.1 Conus betulinus | reverse complement strand
CCACACTGTCGAAGGCCTTCTCACAATCTATGAAGTTGATGTAGAGAGGGGAGTTCCACTCCAGCGACTGCTCCACAATGATGCGCAGGCTGGCAATCTGGTCGGCACATGATTTATTCTGCCGGAAGCCTGCCTGCTGGTCTCAGAGCTTTGGGTCGACAGCCTCTTTCATCCTCTCCAGTAGAACCCTGTTGAGAACCTTGCCTGGCACTGACAGGAGCATGATCCCTCAGTAGTTGCTGCAGTCCCTGAGGTCTCCCTTCTTTGGCAGCTTGATGATGATTCCTTCTTTCCACTGGGCCGGTACCTCCTCCTTCTCCCAGATCTTGCTGAAGAGGCTGTATAGCATGTTGACAGCTGTCTCTGTGTCTGCTTTGATGGCTTCTGCTGGTATCTTGTCTGGCCCTGCAGCCTTCCCATTTTTCAGCGTCGTGATGGCCTTCTTGATCTCTGCCTTTGAGGGTTTGTTGCAGCTGATGGGCAGTTCTGTCTCTGTGGGTGGCATGTCTGGTGGTGCGTCAGGGGCGGGGTGGTTCAGCAGCTCCCTGAAGTGTTCTGCCCAACGTTTCAGCTGTTCATTAATATCGACTTACACAACAGGCATCAACTGGCTGATCCAAAATGTGCATGTGGTCATCACACAGAAAACACAGAGCACTACCTGTTAGATTGTTCCAACTACATGCAGATAAGAACGAATATGATATTCACTCTCAGTCCTAACTGTATTGATACACACTTCTTTTTGGTGACCAGGCATTTACCAGGAAAGAAAACGAAAGAATTTTCAAAACCGTGCACCAGTTTATTGCCCAAAGTAAAATGTTTTTAATATTATAGCGAATTAGTTGTTCTTCCTCGTCTATCTTCTTGTTCTTCTTCAGATACTTGTTCTTCCTGATCTTGTTCATCTCCTTATGCTTGTTCATCTTCTTGTTTCTCTTCTTCTTTTTCTTCTTCTTCGTCGATGTTGTTGCTGCCAGGTTGGCCCTCGGACGGCTGTATATGGTGGTTTAGTACTCCCTCAGTTCACTACTTTGCATTCGACCCACTGTGACACAGGGCTGGGCTCTTTGCTGTTTTGGGAGATGGACGCATCCTTCCCTCTCTCTCTCTCTCTCTCTCTCTCTCTCTCTCTCTCTCTCTCTCTCTTCAAATTTATGCAAAGTTGGGTGCATTGGGAATCATGGTATTTGTTGTGTAGATTGCCTGTTTGCATTGCTGTTAGATTCTACTGATCTGTTCTATTGCCTGTTTGCATTGCTGTTAGATTCTACTGATCTGTTCTATCTTTCTTTCCTGTCTTTTAATTTAAACAAAGATTTCTACAAATTTTCCCATTTTGATATTTAGCATTTTTCTTTCTGTCTTACGTGTCAGTGTGGATTATGCAATCCGCCAATGTGTTTTTTTGTTGTTAGATTTTCTGTCACTGAGCACATTATAAGCATTTGCTTGTTGTTGCTTCAGTTCAGTAAGTTGTTTATGTACACATATGTTCATTAAAGAAATGTTTTTAAAAAAACCAACCCTTCTTCAGTTCTGAAAGAAGTTAACATTTTTCATCTGATTTAAGATTTACTGATGAAAGAATTTAAAGACTGTTCTGGTGTGTTTTTAGAAGATGTATTTTAAAGGTTTATGTGAATTAAAAAAAAATTATTGATGACTTGTGTGAGTTGAGACTGGATAGAGGGGGAATTGGGAGGATAGGGAAGAAGAAGTGGAGAAGAGTAGAGATAAAAAGGTGCAAGTATGTGAATTTGTATGACCAGGTGTGTGTGTGTGTGTGTGTGTGTGTACTGTGCAATTATGTTTCAGCTAAAATGGCTGATGGCAATTATAGGTGTTCAGTTTTAGCAACACAGCTTGGAAGGACAGAGTGGGGCGAAGAGGGCTGGGGGAGGAGGGAGAGAGAGGGGAGGGGTGGGGAGGGAGCCACAGGGATGGGGGGAAGGGGAGGGGGGGGGGGGGGGGGGAGGGTGGAGAAGGTGTGTATGGGTGTGGGGTATGTTATTTGCAAAGGGCGACGGTGTTTGGGGCATATACCATCTAACTGTTTTTCTGTGCAGGTATCTCAAGACTGCTGAAGACATTGGACATTTTTGAGGGTCGGAAAGGAGGTGAGATGTGTGTATCTGTGTGTCTGTATGAGTATGTTATTTACGGGGATGAAATTATTGTTGGAAGTTTCTGCTGACTTAATTTTGTTCTCTAGGAAGGTGTCTCGAGATAACTACAGACATTGGACAGAGAGAGGAGTGCCAAGATGTACAAGATGAGTGTATGTGTGTGTGTGTGTGTGTGTGTGTGTTGTGAGTTGGGAAGAATGGGGGGGGGGGGGGGGGGGGGGGGGGGAGTAGACAGGGGAGGGAGGGGGGAGAAGGGGAGGGGAGAGAGTGAGAATGGGATTGTGGTTGTGAGCCAGTATGTGATAGTCACAGGGGCAACATTTTTGAGGGCCTATACTTTAACTCATTATTTGGTCTGTGCAGGTGTCTCTCAAGACTGCTGAAGACACTGAACCATTTGGAGGGCCAGAGATGTGGTGAGGTCTGTTTCTCTGTGTGTGTGTGTGTGTGTGTGTAGGGATAATCTTATTGTTGGATGTCTCTCTAATTGTGTTTTGTACGTAGGTGTCTCAAACTGAAACTGACTACACAGGGACAGGGAGAGGAGCGTGTATGTGTGCGAGTGAGTGTTATTCACAGAGGCAAGTATTGTTTGGGGCGTGCATATTAACTCGTCATGCGTGATCAGTGATTCCTGAATTTAGAGTGAATACATTCTGCTAATGAAGAGGTCTCTTCAAGAACCTGCTCAGAAATCCACACTGAAGAGCCTGGTAGGTGTTGAAGAGTTCTGCTTGTAAATGGGAAACTGACTGATACTTGTGTGGGAGAGTTTAGTGTTTAAGGTGTAATGTACTGCATGTATGATTCAGGCAGTCATCAGTAGTTCCCAAATCACACCAGTATATGCTGAATCACTGCAGGTGGTGAGGAAGACTACCCCAGGTTGGGGGACCAGCTGAAACAGAGGGTTTTGCAGGACATCAGGTGCGACAGCCATTGTTAGACTTGGATCTTCTGCTGGTAAGTAGCACGGTTCCTTTGTGTGTATGTACACAGTTTTGCATTTGTTTCAGGTAGCGATTGAATTCAAATTTGAAAACTGCGTTTGCAGATTGGACATCCAGGCAGGCCAAGATGTTACAGTACAAACCTGATGAGGATAGCAGGATGTGGTGAGTGTCTCACAGCAAAATAGTTGTTATTTTTTAAATAGAGTATTTAGGCTAGGCCAGTCCAGTCCAGTCTAGCTTTGAGGTCAAAAATCTCACTTGTCATTACATGAAAGGAATGACCAACCTTACAGGGAGAATGACCTTGTGTGTTGAGGGTACATTTCAGAATGCTGCTGATGGAAAAAAAATTGATAATAGATTCAATTCCACATTGTTTCAATGGTGGAACTCCTCCATCATGCTTTATTGCAGACTCTGTGAAAACACTGTTCAGAGATGTTCCACCGGATCTGATTTTCATTCCCTGGAAGAGATATGCGTTTTCATTGAAGATTCTGTATAAGAAAAGAGTGAAAGTATTTTAACATGGTTCAGGAAATTTGTTTTATTAAACTACATGTGTGTTGGGCTTTGTTTTAACAGCTTTGCTGCTGGGCTTTGACAAGATAATAGCCTTAATATTGGCCCTCGCAGTCAGCAGCTTAGCTGTAAGCAACATGATACTCCATCAAAAGAGGTGAAAAGGTGAAACACTTAAGGCAACGGATGTTGGTGAGTATCTCTGGTGTGTACGTGTGTGAAGGTGTAGTAATACCTTGCAGTGTGCAGTCTTTTTGTGTTCAAGAACATCTCTGTTAATCATTTATTGTGTGTGTGTGTGTGTGTGTTTTTTTTTTTCAATATGTAGGGAATTGACCTGAGGAGATGTCAGCCCTGATATGGTCCCTTGTGGTCATGTATGTTGTTAAAGCACTATAGTGTAGCTAGTTCTTCACTTCGACAGAAGCTGTGACTAACTTTGAAAATAATTGTGTGTGTGATTATGTATGTCATGAATTGCTTTTCTCATTGACTGCATTGAGTAATGTGATAGTCTTATGAATTGTTTCTGGCTGATGCATGTAAAAGTGTCCTTGATTCTGTTGATAGTCTTATGAATTGTTTCTGGCTGATGCATGTAAAAGTGTCCTTGATTTTGTTGCAGGTTGGCATGTGTTTTTATTGTTAGCTTTGACACAGACGCTTTCAGCCTGCATGCATCTTTCTCCCCTAGTTCTTTTTTTTTTTTTTTTTTTTTTTTTTCAAAGATACTAATATTACTAACAGTGTTGAAACATGAGGGTGTACACATAGATTTTCTGTTCATTCTGAGTTTTACACTGTATATTTTTGTACAAATAAAACGGTGCATGTCGAAGCTTTGTGTGTAATGTGTATTGTATTTATCATTTATATGATGATTATTCAGAGGATGGCATGTGAGACTTCTGACCTAAAAATACAGTCTGGATTTTCTTACTGTAGGTGTGGTCCTAATAGAATTATTTGAAGAGAGCTGTGCTTGATGTTAGCTGTTTAAAACAAAGTGATTAATCTGTATCTTTTTTTTTTTTTCAGTGAAGCTGCTGATTTGCATATGGATGATTCTGAATGCAAAAGCAGATCTTTTTTCGGCAGGAACTTCTGCAAGCTGTTTTCAGTTTTACACCAAGGTGCGTGCATGCATGCATGCGTGCATGCTTGTGTGCGTCCATGTGAGTGTGTGTGTGTGTGCAGAAAACTTTTAAACTTTGATAAAAGGGATGACATCATGTGTATTGACTGTGTCATGAATTGTTTACATTCATTGCAGGCATTCTGTTACAGGTTGGCATGCATGTTTGTAATGAGCACTGTCACCAACGCTGTTTCTTATATATATGCATGCCTTCACCCAGTTTGATTGTTCACAAAATGTTCGTTTTACATACTGCAATATTGAATTTGTTTGATGTAAAGATATTTCATTAACAAACACTGAGCTGTACTTGAAGAATTTTATGGACAATTTTGTTGTGCATGTCCTAAGTTTTGTGTGTTTGATGTGCTGTTTTATCATTTATTATACAGTTGTTCAAGGTATGGCTGTTGTGTTTGACGTACTCTGTTTTTTTTATCATTTATTATACAATTGCTCAAGGAATGGCTTGTAAGAGTTCTGACCTAAAGATACAGGTTGGACAAAGATAGAGGTTGGAATTTGCTTGTTTTTTTTTTTTTTTTTTTTTTTTTTAAAGAGCTCTGCTGCTTGATGTTAGCTACTTTAAGTGAAAAGTATATTTTTTTTTTTGTTTTTATTTTACAGTGATGAAGAATCTGAATCTGCCCATGACTGATTAATGCAGCGCCAAACCTCATCCAAGCAACATTTTGTGAAAGCTGGATCCAGTTTAACAAAGAATGGGCCCCTCTTCATTTTACTGTCTTGTGTTTAGGGGTAAGGAGGGTGTGTGTGTGTGTGTGTGTGAAAGAGCAGAAGATGTTTAAAGTTTTTCAGAAGACATGCAGATCATGTGTTTTGTCATAGTACTGTAGTGTAGAAAGTTCTCATTTTTAGACAGAAGCTGTTAATGACTTTGGTAGCAGTCATTTGCATCGATTATATCATGAATTGTTTTCGTAATTCACTGCATAGTGTAAAGTGAAAGTCACATGAATTGTTTTTAGTCACTGCATAAAAAAGTGTCGTTCATTCTGTTTCAGAGTTGCATGTTTTCACTGTAAGCTCTGAAAATGACGCTTCTGCTCTGTATGCATGGGTTTTCACCTTTTTACTTTGGCTCTGTGTGTTTGTGTTTTTCCTATTATTTGTACTTCCACTGTGTGTGTGTTTTTTCCTGTTTTGTACTTCACTCAGTGTGTGTGTTTTACTTCCACAGTTTTCTTCTGTATTTATGTATGTGTTTTTCCACAGTTTGTTCTTGTTTTTCCACAGTTTTAGTTTTTCTGCTCTTATGCATGCGTTTTTTTCCATAGTTTGTTCTTCTGCTCTCTGTATGCATGCGTTTTTTCATGTTTTGTTCTTCTGCTCTGTATGCATGCGTTTTTTTTTCCAGTTTTGTTCTTCTGCTATGTATGCATGTGTTTTTTTTCACAGTTTTGTTCTTCTGCTCTGTATGTATGTGTTTTTCCCCAGTTTTGTTCTTCTGCTTTACAGCATGTTTTTTTCCACTTGTGTTATTTACAGCATGTTTGTTTCACTCACTGGATCGAAACACTGATGTACATCATGATTTTGTGTTAGGAGCATATGGATGAGTTGTTTTGTATACATGAAACTGTTCCTGTCCTTGGTTTTGTGTTAATGCATTGTACTCATCATTTTTTTTTTTTTGATTACTCAAGAGATGGCTGAGACTTATGATCTAAGGGTAGAGTTGGATTTTCTTTTGATGGTCGCTTGCGGTCATGTATATTGTTAAAGCACTGTAGTGTAGCCAGTTCACTTTGACAGAAGCTGTGAATGACTTTGAAAATAATTGTGTGTGTTGGTTATGTCATGAATTGTTTTTGTCATTCACTGCATTGAGTAATATGATAGTCTTATGAAGTGTTTCTGGCTGATGCATGTCAAAGTGTCTTTGATTCTGGTGCAGGTTGACATGTGTTTTTATCGTTAGCCTTGACATAGACGCTTTCAGCCTGCATGCATGTTTTTTTCCCCTAGGTCTTTTTTTTTTTTTTTTTTTTTTTTTGAAAGATACTGATATTACTAGCAGTATTGAAACATGGGGATGTACACAAAGATTTTCTGTTCATTCTGAGTTATACATTGTATATTTATGTACGAATGAAACTGTGCATGTCAAAGCTTTGTGTTCAATCAATATTGTTTTTATTATTATCATATGATTATTCAGAGGATGGCATGTGAGACTTCTGACCTAAAAATAGTCAGGATTTTCTTACTGGTTTTTTTTTTTTTTACTGTAGGTGTGGTCTTAATAGAATTACTTGAAGAGCTCTGCTTGATGTTAGCTGTTAAAAACAAAATGATAATTTTTCTCTTTTTTTTTTTCAGTGAAGCTGCTGATCTGTATGGATGATTTTTTAACACAAAAGCAGACCTTGTCTGGGCAGGAACTTCTGAAAGCTGTTTTCAGTTTTACAAGAAGGTAGGGGTGTGTGCATGTGTGTGTGTGTGTGTGTGTGCAGAAAACTTTTTAATTTTGATGAAAAAGCTTTGGATGACATCATGTGTATTGATTGTGTCATGAATTGTTTACATTCACTGCAGGCATTCTGTTTCAGGTTGGCATGCATGTTTGTAATGAGCACTGTCACCAACGCTGTTTCTTAATATACACATGCCTTCACCCAATTTGATTATTCACACAAAATGTTCGTTTTACATACAGCAATATTGAAATTGTTTGGTGTAAAGATATTTCATTGATAAACACTGAGCTGTACTCAAATAATATTATGGACAATTTTGTTGTGCATGCCCTAAGTGTTGTGTTTGATGTGCTCTGTATTATCATTAATTATACAATTGCTCAAGGAATGGCTTTAGTTAGTTCTGACCAAAGATATGGTTGGACAAAGATACAGGTTGGAATGTTTTTTTTTTTGTTGTTTGTTTTTTTTTTTTTTTAAGAGCTCTGCTTGATGTTAGCTACTTTAAGAGAAAGGTAATTCTTGTTCTTGTATTTTTTTTTTACAGTGATGATGAGAATCTGCCCCACGACTGATTAATGCAGCACCAGACCTGATCCAAGCAACATTTTGTGAAAGCTGGATCCAGTTTAACGAAGAATGGGCCCCCTCTTCTTTTTACTGTCTTGTGTTTAGGGGGTAAGGAGGGTGTGTGTGTGTGTGTGTGTGTGAAAGAGCAGAAGATGTTTAAAGTTTTCAGAAGACATGCAGATCATGTGTTTTGTCATAGTACTGTAGTGTAGAAAGTTCTTCATTTAGACAGAAGCTGTTGATGATTTTGGTAGCAGTTACTTGCCTTGATCATATCATGAATTGTTTTCGTAATTCTCTGCATAGTGTAAAGTGAAAGTCACATGAATTGTTTTTTTTTTAGTCAGTCACTGCACAAAAAAGTGTCGTTCATTCTGTTTCAGAGTGGCATGCATTTTCACTGTAAGCTCTGAAAATGACACTTCTGCTCTGTATGCATGGGTTCTCACCTGTTTTGTACTTCCGCTGTGTGTATGTGTTTGTCCTGTTTTGTACTTCCACTGTGTGTATGTGTTTGTCCTGTTTTGTACTTCCGCTGTGTGTATGTGTTTGTCCTGTTTTGTACTTCCGCTGTGTGTATGTGTTTTGTCCTGTTTTGTACTTCCACTGTGTGTATGTGTTTGTCCTGTTTTGTACTTCCACTGTGTGTGTGTGTTTGTCCTGTTTTGTACTTCCACTGTGTGTATGTGTTTGTCCTGTTTTGTACTTCCGCTGTGTGTATGTGTTTGTCCTGTTTTGTACTTCCGCTCTCTGTGTGTATGTGTTTGTCCTGTTTTGTACTTCCACTGTGTGTGTATGTTTTTGTCCTGTTTTGTACTTCCACTGTGTGTATGTGTTTTTGTCCTGTTTTGTACTTCCGCTGTGTGTATGTGTTTTTGTCCTGTTTTGTACTTCCGCTGTGTGTATGTGTTTGTCCTGTTTTGTACTTCCGCTGTGTGTATGTGTTTGTCCTGTTTTGTACTTCCGCTGTGTGTATGTGTTTCCTGTTTTGTACTTCCGCTGTGTGTATGTGTTTGTCCTGTTTTGTACTTCCGCTGTGTGTATGTGTTTGTCCTGTTTTGTACTTCCGCTGTGTGTATGTGTTTTTTGTCCTGTTTTGTACTTCCACTGTGTGCGTATGTGTTTTTTTCCATTTTGTACTTCCACTCTGTATTTATGTGTTTTTTTTTTACAGCTTTGTTCTTTTGCTCTGTATGTATGTGTTTTTTCCACAGTTTTGTTTTTCTGCTTTGTATGTATGTGTTTTCCACAATTTGCTCTTCTGCTCAGTATGCATGTGTTCCCCCAGTTGTGTTATTACAGCATGTTTGTTTCACTGACATAATCGAAACACTGGGATGTACATCATGATTTTGTGTTTGTTAGGAGTATATGGATTAGTTGTTCTGTGTACATGAAATTGTGCCTGTCCTTGGTTTTGTGTTAATGCATAGTATTCATCATTTTTATATATGATTGCTCAAGAGATGGCTTGTGACTTCTGATCTAAGGGTAGAGTGTGCATTTTCTTTCGATGGTCCTGTGTGGTCCTGTGCGGTCATGTGTATTGTTAAAGCAATGTAGTGTAGCCAGTTCACTTTGACAGAAGCTGTGAATGACTTTGAAAATAATGTGTGTGTTTGTTATGTCAT
Organism: Conus betulinus; assembly: GCA_016801955.1. NCBI lineage: Eukaryota > Metazoa > Mollusca > Gastropoda > Neogastropoda > Conidae > Conus > Conus betulinus. The sequence continues at coordinate 22,946 of JADBJO010014077.1, read as the reverse complement.
GAATTGTTTTTGTCATTCACTGCATTGAGTAATGTGATTGTCTTATGAATTGCTTCTAGCAGATGCATATAAAAGCGTCCTTGATTCTGTTGCAGGTTGGCATGTGTTTTTATTGTTAGCTTTTACATAGACGCTTTTAGCCTGCATGCATGTTTTCCCCCCTAGTTCTTTTTTTTTTTTTTTGTTGTTGAAAGATACTAATATTACTAACAGTATTGAAACATTGGGGTGTACACAAAGATTTTCTGTTCATTCTGAGTTATACACTGTGTATTTTTGTACAAATAGAACTGTGCATGTCAAAGCTTTGTGTTTAATGTGTATTGCATTTATCATTATCATATGATCATTCAGAGGATGGCATGTGAGACTTCTGAATTAAAATTCAGTCTGGATTTTCTTACTGTAGGTGTGGTCCTAATAGAATTATTTGAGAGAGCTGTGCTTGATGTTAGCTGTTTAAAAAAAATGATAATCTTTCTCTCCTTTTTTTTTCAGTGAAGCTGCTGATCCATGTATGGATGATTTTTAACGCAGACCTTGTCTGGGCAGGAACTTCTGAAAGCTGTTTTCAGTTTTACAAGAAGGTAGGGGGTGTGTGTGTGTGTGTGTGTGTGTGCAGAAATCTTTAGACTTTGATAAAAGCTTTGGATAACATCATGTGTATTGATTGTGTCATGAATTGTTTACATTCACTACAGGCATTCTGTTTCAGGTTGGCATGCGTGTTTGTAATGAGCACTGACACCAACGCTGTTTCTTAATATATGCATGCCTGTCCCCAACTTTATTATTCACAAAATGTTCGTTTTACATACAGCAGTATTGAAATTGGTATACAGATATTTTAATGAACAAACATTCAGCTGTACTACTCAAAGAATACTATGGACAATTTTGTTGTGCCTGCACTAAGTTTTGTGTTTGATGTGCTCTGTATTATCATTTATTATACAATTGCTCAAGGTATGGCTTGTTAGAGTTCTGACCCAAAGATACAGGTTGGACAAAGATACAGGTTGGAATTTTCTTTAAAAAAAAAAAAAAAAAAAAAGCTGTGCTTGATGTTAGCTATTTTAAGTGAAAGGTAATTCTTGTTCTTGTTTTGTTTTTACAGTGACAATGAGAATCTGCCCATGACTGATTAATGCAGCGCAGCGCCAAACCTCATCCAAGCAACATTTTGTGAAAGCTGGATCCAGTTTAACGAAGAATGGACACCTCTTCTTTTTACTGCCTTGTGTTTAGGGGTAAGGAGTGTGTGTGTGTGTGTGTGTGTGTGTGTGTGTGTGTGTGAGCAGAAGATGTTTAAAGTTTTTCAGAAGATGACATGCAGATCATATGTTTTGTCATAGTACTGTAGTGTAGAAAGTTGTTCATTTAGACAGAGCTGCTAATGACATTGGTAGCAGTTATTTGCATTCATTATCACATGAATTGTTTTCAATTCACTGCATTGTGTAAAGTGAAAGTCACATGAATTGTTTTTAGTTAGTCACTGCACAAAAAAGTGTCGTTCATTCTGTTTCAGAGTGGCATGCATTTTCACTGTAAGCTCTGAAAATGACACTTCTGCTCTGTATGCATGGGTTCTCACCTGTTTTGTACTTCTGCTCTCTGTGTGTGTGTGTTCTTCCTGTTATTTGTACTTCCACTCTGTGTGTATGTGTTTGTCCTGTTTTGTACTTCCACTCTGTGTGTGTGTATGTGTTTGTCCTGTTTTGTACTTCCACTGTGTGTATGTTTTTCCCATTTTGTACTTCCACTCTGTATTTATGTTTTTCCACAGTTTTGTTCTTCTGCTATATATGTATGTGTTTTCCCTGTTTTGTACTTCCACTGTGTGTGTGTGTTTTTTTTTTTGCATAGTTTATAGGAGTATATGGATTAGCTGTTCTGTATACATAAAACTGTGCCTGTCCTTGGTTTTGTGTTAATGCATAGTATTCGTCATTTTTATATGATTACTCTCAAGAAATGGCCTGCGAGACTTCTAAGGGTAGAGTGTGGATTTTCTTTAGATGTGTATTTTTTTTTAAAAAGAACTCTGGTGTTAGCAATTCAAAACAACAGGGTATCTTTTTGTTCTTCCAGAGTGAAACTGCTGATCTGCCTGAGGAGGATGTTTAGTGCAGCAGCAGCCCTTACCTGGGCAGCACCATCTGAAGGCAACAGAGCATTTCTTCCTCCTACTGTTTTTCTGAGTAGGTGTATCTGTCTCTGTGTTTGCATGAGAGAGCAGAAACAGTTTAAAGCTTGATGGAAGCGTTGGATGATGCTAAGATCATGGGTGTTGTCATAGCACTGTAGTGCAGCCAATTCTTCACTTTAACAGCAGCTGTCAGTGACATTCTGAACTCTATCTGTAGATACACATTTTAGGTGGAACTAGTCTTCCCCTGTGTATGTGCAATGTTTGTGGTTGCAAAACAGTTGCTTATATTTATCAACTTGTTTTTGTAGCATGTTTATTTCCTTTCCCTTTTTTTTTTTTTTTTTTTTTTTTAAGAATGTCTGTCGTAGATCTTTGAGCTAGTCTCTGTCAGTATTTTTATAGATGAATTCAATTTGAATATGTGAAGCTAGTTTTAGAATGTAAAAACGGGTGTTGTGCACTGCTGTACACTTAGTGCTGCACCGAGTGAGGCAGCACACATGTGATCAGTGTATAATGCTGCTGCCCATAGATTTGTAGGTAATGAAAAGTTGATAATCGTGTGTTGAATATGTCATTGTCTTTCAGTTGCATCCAGTTGTATGGTAGTTTTGTTTTTTTTCCCCGCATACCCAGACTGATATTCCTGTGGACACTCCCAATATAGGCAGGCAAGGATTAATCCCATCTACCCAGCAAAGGGAGTGGAGTTTTGTGTGTGTGACCGTTTCTTATCCTGCCAAGACAGCCATACTCCAGCTTCAGGGAAGGTGCATGCTATGCGTAATGTGTCATCTATACCAACAGCCGAACTAGCTTTCTCTTCTGAAAGTTGGTGATGGGATTTTACGTGTGTGCAAGATGTTATGCGTGCGTGCACACACACATGGAACCTTGGTTTATAGTCTCATTTGAGGGACTGTATGGGAAATGGAGTCATAAATAATGTTAACTCCGAGGGAAAAAATTCCACTATACTGAAATGATCTGGCGGAGATTCAAAACGCATTACCAAGATCATTAGTCCAGCGTTCTACTGTTCCAGCCACTGTTTCATGGTTTAATGAATTGTTTTTTTCAGTCATGGCATAGAGTAGTACCATTCATTCTCTAACAGGCTGGCATGGAAATTTATAGTAAACGCACCGACAGTTTTTCACTTTTTGTTTCCTCCAATTTTTCTTATTTACAAAATTTTTATAACAACAGTATTGAAATTATTTAAATTTTGAAGTATTTCAGGAACAGACACTGGTATGCACATTACCATTTTATATTTTAAAGGAGTGTATGTGATATATTCATCTGAAATTGTGCTTTGTCCTAGGTCTAATTGATGCAGTCTGTACTATGTGTATGTGATAGATCAAGGTATGGCTTTGACACTTTGACCTAAAGATGCAGTATGGATTTTCTTACTGTAAATGAGGCCCAAATGTAATAATTTGCAAAGAGCTGTCAGCTCTATTTCAGATACTATGGTAACCTTTTCCTTGTTCTTGGTGTGCAGTGATACTGCTGATGTGGATGCTGCAGCTGACCTCATCTGGGCAATGTCCTGAAAGCTGAATTTTGTACAGTGTACTTGTCATTATCATTCTGTGGCTGATGGAAACTGAAACTCCTGTGTGTTGTTGACTGCATATGTGACAGAAAGCAACTGATGTGTTTAGGAGATTGTAGTGGGAAAATATTCGTTGTCGAATGATTGATCCAAAGACTCATTTGCTGTGTGTGTTGTTGACTGCATATGTGACAGAAAGCAACTGATGTGTTTAGGAGATTGTAGTGGGAAAATATTCGTTGTCGAATGATTGATCCAAAGACTCATTTGCTGTGTGTGTTGTTGACTGCATATATGACAGAAAGCAACTGATGTGTTTAGGAGATTGTAGTGGGAAAATATTCGTTGTTGAGTGATTGATCCAAAGACTCATTTGCTGCTGATTTTAGTGTCAAATTTTGATATTCTGTTGAAAAATGGACAATAGCTCTTAGTAAAATGCACCATGAATGCAAAGTAAAAGATGAGTGCTCTTTTTGAGTCCATTCGTCTGCATGCTATGAAGTCATAATGATCATCACACTCAGATTTTTTTCAATTTTGTTTTTGCCTGCATGATTTATACATATGCGTCATCCTGATACAGAACCTCAGTACATGTTCAAAATATGTTCTTCTGAAAGTGATTGATTTCTTCTTTTCAAACATGCTAAAAATCACGTTGACAATGATCACAAATGTAGGTTGTGAAGTAAATTAGAAAAAAGGTAAAACCCATATGCTGGCAGGGATTCCAGTGCTACCAATGGCGAGTGGAAGGAAAGGAAAAGAACGGTAGCCGCCATATGTAGGCATTGTGCAAATATAAATATCTATAGAGGTATTTTTTTTCTGTAAGATTTGTAGCAAACTTCATACAACATGAGAACATCAGGCGGGATTTAAAAAAAGGTTATTCCACAGTCATCATATATTTACTCAGCTTGCTGACGTTCAGAAACAAATTTGCAAATAATTACAGAAACGGTTGTATCGCCGCATGAAAAGTTTGTTGTAAGGTAAAAGCAAAAATAAGATCAAGAGCGAAATTAGCAGGGTTTGTAAAGTGAATGAGTGGGGTTAAACAATATGGTCTGTAGCCTGTAACATTTTCTTTATTCATTGAGTTACTAAGTTTGACCTTTTACAATTGTTTGTGCTGATGACATTTTACTATCAAGAGCCAGTGGTTGGTATACAGACAACAACATATAATTTGTACTCCACAGAAAGGAAACTGGAATGAATATGTGAATAAACAAATGTCACGTTCCCAGCAGCAAGCAGACTAAAAAAAAAAAAAAAGTAAGACGAATATTGAATACGAATAAGACGAACACCGTCATGTTTCTCTGCAGCAAGCAGATTAGAGTGAAATGTTAATATGAATAAAACGAATAATGTGTTTTATAAATGGATATATCTTGCATGCGCTGAAATAAGGACAAAAAAAAAAGTTGTTGTGGTTAATGCATACAATCATCTTGGTATTTATTTCACAGCCACTAGGTTTTGATTTTGCTTGTCGTTACATAGTCAGATGAGTGAGAAGGCAGTTACCTTTTAACATTTTGTACAAGTTGGACAGCAATTCCTTCAGTGTTTTTACAAAGTTATTTGATTCACAGGAGCAACCTAGTTTACAATATGGAGCAGAAGTATGGGCTTTTGAGAAACATTCCATAATTGAAACGGTTCACTTATATGCTAGAAATACTGTTTGAATGAGAACACCCCCATCTCTGGTTTATAGTGAACTTGTTATGAAATTCTTATTTGAAATGTGTAAAATGCTAGCTCAAATTAACAAGAATGTAGGACTGCAGGACACCCTGTAAAGGGTAGGGTAAGAGGACATGGGTTCCAATGTGCAACAGTGGATTTGTTTAGGATAACCAAAGTAATGAAAATGTATCGGCATTTCTGAATTGTTTTAAAAACAGAGGATTGTTAACTGCAGACTGCAGGAACTGGCATGGAGACCTGTTTACCCTTTCCCTTTCCATAACAATTGAGTATTCATGGCACAGGTTGTTTGTAAATTCCAAGAAAAAATTATTGAATACAACATTTTTTCCTGTGTACAAAATGATGCCCTATAATTCCGAGAAGAAAACTGTTCTTACCTGTAAGGTTTTGCATTCAAGCACCTTTACATCTTTTTTTTTCCTCTCTTTTTTTTTTTTGTTATTCATTGTTATACAGTCAAGTACATTTACATTGTTCATATATTTAATTTCAAAATGTTTCCAAGTCCCACCGTGATGAGAAGAGACTATAAGACTGTAATCAGCGAAAATTGCCCCTGAACTCAACATGGGTGAAAATCCAGTTCTGAAAACACTGTACAGATAAACATGTTATCCTTCCCAGTAGCAACTCTGAGATTATTGGAAAATTGTTTGCACAGCTGTGTGCAGTGAGAAATGGCTCTCTCTCTCTCTCTCTCTGTCTGTCTCTCTCTCTCCTGAAATGCCTACAGTTGTATTTTGCAATGTGCAACTGCACATCATGGGCTGATGAGGTGCCGAATCAAACCCGATTCACAATGGGCCAAACACTGATCCCCCCCCCCCCCCCCCCCCCCCCCCCCCCATTTTGACAAGTTCTGCTTCATATCAAGCACTATTGTATTTGCATTAAATTGTACAAGTAAACAGGCGTGGGCATGACCATCCATGAAATAGTGATAGATCTGCTCAATATAAAGTCTTTTTAAATTAATACAGATTTACATATAGATTTGGTGCATCTGATATGGCTTGATCTAAATATACTGAATTGAGTAATTTCAAGCTAATTCTCAAATTATTGCCAAGACTGAAAATATGCTTCTGAATTTAGCTATTTATCTATTTTATGAAGCAAACATGATGCACTTTTTTTTTTTTTTTGTAATGAATTGACACTATTTCATCATTATGTTATTTTATATGTTGCATTTATGAAAGCCCTGTAATGACCATTCCTTTTTTTCAACTGTAATGTGAACCTCATCCCCATACTTCCTTCTGCTGTCCTCCACTCTTTTGCCACTCTCAAAGGCTTTGTTCATTTAAAAAAAATATTTTGTGTGTGTGTGGGGGGGGGGGGTTTTTTTTTTTTTTTTTTTTTTTTTTTTTGGAGATGGGGGGGAGGACTTGAATCATCAATATGGTGCCACAAACATTTGAATAATTGAAATTGTCCATAGGCTTGAAATCAATGAAACTTTGCTAATTAACCAGGGGGGAAAAAGTTAAGATTATGGTTCCAGCAAACAGATGCTTGAAAAATGATACGAGGACAATGTTGACATTTTTTTCATTTTAGTGGCACAACATGGATGATGCCATGAAATGGAAAATCAAATCAAAGAGGTCAGCCTAAAGAAGAGGCTAATTCCATTTCCCACCCAGTCCATACCTGTTGTTTCTTCTTAACTAAAGGTATCTGTTATCCAATCAACAGAATTTAATCAGTACAAAGGACTGAGAGAAATGAAATATCTGGGCAATGGTGGTTTAAAGTACTATGAAAATGGTGTGCAACTTTTGTAAGGTAACCCCTTCCTTGACTGTACATTGTGTAAGAAAGCCAAACGGGGTCTTGTACACTTTCAGTTATCTGAGAATGAAGTGTATGAAACACCTTTGATCGCTTTTTAAAGGACCAAAATTTTATCTTTTTACATGATTCTGCTTAAAAACCCAAATCTTCACTTTGAAAACAAGCCCCGACCAATACTTGTTCTGGAAGAAATGAACACTAGACGGGTACAGTTTCCCTAAGATTCACTGTGAACGTTTTGGAGCATTAAGATTCAGTGTTTCGTCTTTGACTCCCGATATGTCTTTCAGACAGATTACTGTGTGGTATCCGCCATAAACTGCTTGTTTGGACAGCATTTTATAGGCATGCACAAAACTTGAGACTCATTTTCAGATTGTCCACACAGTGCAAGAAGCCAGTACAAACCAACAAGACCCAATTACTTTGCATTGGAAAACACAAATGTAGGCATACGTAAAAGAAATAGATCAATATACATGCATGTAAAAGATGAATGAAAAAGGGGAAAAAAAAAAAAAGGGGGGGGGGGGGGTTCCTTTCTCCATATATACACCATGCAATGTGTGTAGTGTGTTGTACTCTCAGCTTGTTTTTCTATACATGGAGATGTACACAGAGCAGTGCACATGGTCAAGTTCTATACATGGAGACATACACAGAGCAGTGCACAGTTCAGTACATGGAGACATGCACAGAGCAGTGCACAGTTCTATACATGGAGACATACACAGAGCAGTGCACAGTTTCTATACATGGAGACATACACAGAGCAGTGCACAGTTCTACACATGGAGACATACACAGAGCAGTGCACAGTTCTACACATGGAGACATGCACAGAGCAGTGCACAGTTCTATACATGGAGACATACAGAGCAGTGCACATGGTCAAGTTCTATACATGGAGACATACACAGAGCAGTGCACATGGTCAAGTTCTATACATGGAGACATACACAGAGCAGTGCACATGGTCAAGCTCTATACATGAGACATACACAGAGCAGTGCACATGGTCAAGTTCTGACCATTGTAGCCCAGCTGACCACACACAGCGCCTGTGGGGCTGTCTGTCAAAGTCCAGCAAGGAACAAAGTCGCATCACAAAATAACTGGGCCCATGGAAAAAAAAAAACCCATCCAGAGAAGAAACGAACAACAACATGCAACTGTGACATGGTGGCCAACTATATGCTAAGCTTACAACGTAGGCTGTGCAAAGAGCACAGGGTAAAAAAGCCACACAAGTGTGTGTATGGGCCACATGGGCAAATACAGGAGTGGACTGTAAGTATCCATTCTGGACAGCATTCACAAAGTTTTGTTAATCGCCAGATGAAAAAAATCTGGTGTGTCTTAAACTGCTGGGGGGAAAAAAGTGTACATATCTCTTGTGACCTTTAGCAGATGAAATCTTTTGTTCAAGAGTTACCTTCCTCCTCGTCTCTCTTGATTGATGAATCTTGATTTCATGTGCACTGTAAAATGTGAATGCCTCAGAACACATTACATATATATATATATATATATATATATATATGTGTGTGTGTGTGTGTGTGTGTACACACCACCACACAATGAATAAGCAAACAAGCAAGTTTTTCTTTCCAACATTTCGGCTCTGGGCCTTCCTCATGGACTTTTTAAAAATGATGGTACTACTGGAAAAACCAAGCGATCCTTAACTCTGGCTGTCTTTCATTACCATTCAGTGAATACAGCTGGCTGGCACAGGCCCCAAACAGAGAGAACAAATGAAATTTGCCAGTTGACAAAAGTGATCCAGAGTTAAGCATTGCATCAATATAGACTCCATAACCAATCCCACCTCCCCCAACATTCACACACAGAAACACACTCACACCCCCCCAGAATATACCCCCCAACACACACACACACACATGCATGCATGCACACACAATAGAGGGGGGGGGGGGGGGGGGGGTACCAGTTTTCAGTAACATGTCGCAGTTCAATTGTCATGGACATTTCAAACGAATTCATCTCGCCTATGTGTAGCTCTTGTAAATATCAAATGGTTTGTAAAAGTAAGACAATAATATTTATAAAGCAAATCACACCTAGAGTACAATTTTAAAGTTGGCTGACCACATACATGCCTGCTCCCGAAAAGGTGGAGCAGAGTAGGAAGAGGGGAAAGGGAAGAGGGTAAAAGCATGTAGGTAGGGGAAGGTGGAGGCAGGAACATAATTATCAAAAATTGGGGGGGGGGGGGTTAGGGGAAATTGTGTGTGTGTGCAATCGTGTGCGCACAAGCCTGTGTGTAAGGGAAGGATTAGTGAGGTGTAATCTCCCGTAACACAATACAAAAGTGGGGGGGGGGGTTGTGTAAGGATGATGGAAGGTGGGGAGGGGTGCATTAAGAGGGTGACCAGCAAGAGTTGTCACCAACAGGTGTGTGCATAAAGGAATCATATAGGAGCTGGTAGGGAGGAAGGAGGTCATATATATATATATAAAACGCTCTAGACTGTTCCATATCTTTTGATCTCCCTTGCATCGTTGAATGGATCCTCAAGCATTGTAGCCTCAAAGACTGTCCCCTACACTTTTATACTGTTTGAATAATGTTTTTAATTTCTCAGCAACGTTTTTTACTCCACACTTTTGTTTCATGTTTGTTGCAACTGCACAAAGTGTCGCAGGCAACACTTTGTGCAAAAAGTGTGACACTGTGCTGAGAAGACTTACACAAAGTGTAACATGCGACAGATTGTGCCGGGAAAGCCCCTTATTGTGCTAGGGACATAATGTGCATGACCCACAAATTTTGTCACCCATGAGATACATGTGGTTGCTATTAAAATTTTCTCCAGTTACAAGTAACATACATCCCCCCTCTTCCCACACACACACACACTCTCTTCTCTGTCCTTATGCTATGAATGTGTTCAACTGTAAAGATCCAGAGTCCCTGGTGAGCCATACAAAAAACATAGGTCACTGGGAACTCTAGCGCTTTAAGAGTGGCATCAGTGTACCAGATACTTCTCACACAGGTTCTGCAATTGTGTTAATTGCAGTACCTGTAGTACCAGATTGTGTTAATTGTGTTAATTGCAGTACCTGTAGTACCAGATTGTGTTACCAGATTAATTGCAGTACCAGATGTGTAGTACCATTGTGTTAATTGCAGTACCTGTAGTACCAGATAATTGTGTTAATTGTGGTTCTGCAATTGTGTTAATTGCAGTACCTGCAGTATTAACCCATACTCGCACTTGTATACAATACATGTATTATACAGATTTCACAAAAGGTTAAGGACCAGTCAGAAAATCAAATCAGTATAGTTCGGGGGGGGGGGGGGGGGGGGGGGGGGGGGGGGGGGGGGGGGGGGGGGGGGGGGGGGGTCACTCAGTGATGAATTTCATTGGACCAGCAGTTTATGTAGCCAGGTGGATTAGCACAGGTCAGAGCCAGCCAATTATTCTTGCTCATGCATATACATTTTACAACAGATTGGCAGAGTTATTTCCTGTCAATCATAGATTTTGAATGAATAAATGAACCTCTGTCTCTGTCCTGTCTCTGCCTCTCGATCTGTCTGTCTGTCTCATCTTCACTGTATTTCTCTTCACCTACCATCACTCACTTGCTCACTCAATACATGCACAGAATAGCGCCATTGCAACACTTTGTGCAGGCAAGGCTGATCAAACTGTCGCAAGTCAAATTTTGTGCTGTGCGACACTTGGTGCTGAGGAGGGGAGTAAGAGTGAACACTAAGTGTTGCACTGAGACACTTTGTGCAGTTGGGACACTTTGTGCAGTTGGGACACTTTGTGAGCTGAGCTGAGGAGGAGTAAGATTGAACACTAAGTGTTGCATTGAGACACTTTGTGCAGTTGGGACACTTTGTGCAGTTGAGACACTTTGAGCAGTTGGGACACTTTGAGTTGGGACACTTTGGGCAGTTGGACACTTTGTGCAGTTGGGACACTTTTGTGCAGTTGAGACACTTTGTGCAGTTGGGACACTTTGTGCAGTTGGGACACTTTGTGCAGTTGAGACACTTTGTGCAGTTGGGACGCTTTGTGCTGCAACACATGTTGCTACTCTTCGCTGGCTGCCTAGGTGGTGAGAACACCACAGAGTTATGGACTGTTATGTGGTGTGTCTCTATTTGATGCCAAGAGCACAGACACAATCAGCCGTGTCTCCCTGATGAGTTCCAATCCAGTGGACGAAAGCCTAGGAGAAGGCGATACAAATGGATCTGCCATCATGAGGGATTACGATGATTCCCTCATGCAGCTGGTGAAGGGTTTTAATATTTATTATATATTTTCTTAATTTATGTTCCCATTTTCTTCATCTTCAGCCCCCTTCTTAAGTTCAAATATTTGCCAAGTCATTACTATGACAGAAGAATTGTTAGCCAGCACTTGTTTTCCCCCCACTATTTTATGTTCGGCAGTATATATTTGTTCAATCAGTGGGAGAGTGCATCTCTTAGGAGATCTAAGTAAAGGTTGTTCTGCACAATTCTGCTAGCAATGCTTGGGTTATTATTGAACAGCAGAGCTGACCACACAGACTGTTCCCATATTCTTTGATCTCCCTTGCATCCTTGAATGGATCCTCAAGCATTGTAGGCTCAAAGATTGTCCCCTACATTTTATACTGTTTGCGTGATGTTTTTAGTTTCTCAGCAACTTTTTTCCTCTCCACACTTTCGTTTTGTTTCATTCTACTACCCTTCGCTGGCTGCTTTGGGGGTGCTGTTGGATTCTTTTTGAACCCTTGGTGGTGAGAACACCACAGAGTTATGGACTGTGGTGTGTCTCTATTTGACGCCAAGAGCACAGACACAATCAGCTGTGTCTCCCTGATGAGTCCGATCCAGTGGACGAAAGGCTTAGGAGCAGGCAATACCAATAGATCTGCCTTCAAGAGAGATTACGATGGTTCCCTCATGCAGCTGGTGAAGGGTTTTCATATATTTACATATTTTCTTAATGTTATGTTCCCATTTTCTTCATCATCAACAACCCCTTCTTAAGTTCAAGTCTTTGCCAAGTTGTTATTACTATGACAGAAGAATGTTAGCCTGCACTTGTTTTCCCTCACTATTTAATCGTTCGGCATATATATATATATATATATATATATATATATATATATATATATTTGATTATATTCATTACCATATTGGACCAAAAAGCCGGTCTTTTTTTCTAAACTGTTGCATTAAAAGTAAAGTCTGTAAGCTCTCATTTCCTATATCACATGCTTAGGATATTTTCAGCACATGCTTACGAATATGTGACATGACTGACAATATCCGTCTTGATCAAACAGTTGCCTTCTTTGTTCCACTCTGTCATTGTTGGCGTTCTGCGCTAAATTGCCATTCTACAAAATTCAGACTTCTCCCAATCGAAACCTAGTGAATGACTCCATTTCTATGATAAATACAGCTGAAAGTGTATAGAAATTATTATCCAGTAGTCCGTTTCAACAGAGTACATTTTATTGAAGATTGTATCAAAAGCTCATGCCTACAGCCAGACAGAAGGGAAAGCCAGTTGTGTTTTGTTCTAATTTTCAAAGACAGTGCTCGGACACAGTCTTGGAGAATGAAATTCATATGAAAGGAGTGAAATGCCTGCTATTCATTCATTATAGAATTGTTTTATGCTGTTAGGTAATTATTATTGTGATAGATAAAAATGTGAAACAACTTATTAAAAGTGAGTTTATTATTCTTCCATTTGCTCTTAGAACAGCAACAAAATTACCAAATGTGATATTTCATTTTATTCCTTGGATTCCAAGATTTTCATCAATAGTAAATATGTTTAAAATACTTTGTACAGATAGCAAGCCAGAAAACACGGAAATTGTGACAGCACAATTTTTCTGTCAGTTCTGCCTCACGAAGTCAATTTTGTATGCGGCATCGTGTTGCTGGCTTTGTGGTCCACTTTTCTGCTTTTTGGCACTTTGAGTGAGTGGGCGGGCGTGTGTTCTTGGCTTTGGAAGCAAAATAAAGGGGAAGAAACTCCATGCTGTCGCCTTCCTCTGTGATCTCTTAGGCTGGCTGTTGTCCCTTGGTTCCTGAGCCTGAACCTCCCATCATCTGTCTGTCTTCGTGTGCACCCCCTACCACTCCACACCATCATCGGTCTGTCTTCGTGTGCACCCCCTACCACTCCACACCATCACAGGAGTTTCTAGAACAAAGTCAGTTGAATTGTCTACAAAGGCAGAAAACAGGCATTTGCTCTGAGTCTGTAATGCACAATCTACACACAGAAAACTGCAAGAGTGCACCCATATATTGAGCATTACATAGACACAGAGCGAATGCCTGTATATATGCATGTCATGCTATGTGTATATATGCATATCTAGTGGTCAATGTATGCGTGTGAAGGCAGTATTCTGTACAACACAGAGTTTTGCATACACACATACATGCCAAGCATTACCTCAGTTCAGTTCAGTGGTTTGTTTAATTAAGCTATTCACAGAACATTACCATCCATTTTTCCACGTTGGAAGTCAATAGGATTTGTCTATTCTTGGGTGGTGGTGGTTTTTTTTTTGTGTGTGTTTTGTTTTGTTCATTTGCAGTGTATTTGTGTTCTATGTATGCGAGGGAAGAAGAGCAGGGTATGGTAGAAGCTGAATTTGCTTATAATTATATTTACATGTAATGCCTGTGAATAACACAAGGATAGGCCTAAAGAACTCAGCTGAATGATAACTGAAACAGGATAAGCCAACAAAACAAGTTCTGAGGATAATGAATCATTCATTGTTTACCCTTTTGCCGACAGTAAATGTTGAGATTAAACATCAATGAACCAACGAAGCAAACTGTGATTAAAAACCATGGAATAATCCCCGATCCCCAATCCCCTGAAGGAAATAAACAGGATCAACACCAGACTGTGATAATGAATCATTCATGTCCCTTTTGCAGCATGACCTTTTCTTTGAGAAGCAGGAGACTGGAAGCTTCCCCACCGGGGTCAAGAGGCAATGCCATGGAAGGGGGCTTCCCCACCGAAAGAGACAGCCTCCTGAAGCTCCTGAAGCTAAAGCTTTTTTCAATTAAATACCATAGCATTTTTTTTTCGCAATCACATGTCTGTGTAATGGGAATAGAAAGAGAAAACAGAAAGCGTGCTTCTTATGGCTCCAAATTCAGTGCATCTATGCATCATACAATTACTAAATTTTCATCTATTTTGAAGCTTGAGACCGCAGGCAGAAACACCAGATGTTTGCATGTATATGTCTGCTTTTTACTTCAACATTGTGTACTTCTCTTTTGACCCATCACTTTAAGTAGTCTCTTTCTGAAATGTATCCTCAGTAAAATGTAGGTGATTGCATATATGTCTTTTCATCGTCAGATGATATTAGACACTTTGAAAAAAAGGAAGAAAAAACAAACAAGCAAACACACACCTCCACACACACAACTTACCATTGGTGTAAGTACTTCAAACCCACATCTGATTAATGCATGTTTACATAAGTGAAATACCCTAGTGGTACACAAAATTGTTGATCTTTATAAAAATTTTGCAACCTGTGATTGTGAAATAGCCATGGCAATTTCAGCAACATATGGACCATACAAGACAGTATTAACATATCAAAGTTATTCATCTCAGTACCTTTCTCCTGATAGAGTGAGGTCAACACTGAACATTCAACAAAAGATGATGCACAGAAATGTTTTCTCTGCAGACACAAGTACTGCCATGAGAATATTTAGTGTTCCATGTATTCAGCCTTGATATATGAATCTAACAATGTGCCTTGGGCACAATGGTAGCCATTTTTTGACAAAAATTGTGCATATATGTATATACTTGTCCATAATTTGGATTAATTCACAAGAGGACAAATCTAAGTGATGTTTTTATAAATGTTCAACGTTTCTATTTGCTCCTTCTTTTGCAAGACTGTGCTATTTCATTCCACTTTGTAGCACAGTCAGATGGGACCCAACAAAAGTCCATTCTTATGCCTAGAATTATAAAACAGTGAAGTAAATGTTTTATTTCAATAAGCAAATCTGCAAGTGTGCACCCATATATTAAGCATTACTCAGATAGAATAAATGCCTGTATATATGTGTGTAATGCTCTGTGTTTATGCATATCTAGTGTTCAGTGTACTTGTGCGTAGGCAATCCTCTGTACGACACAGAAAACTGCAAGTGTGAACCCATATTGAGCATTACATAGACACAGGAGAAAATGCCTGTATATATGTGTGTGCTCTGTGTATATGCATATCTAGTGTTCAGTGTACTTGTGCGTAGGCAATCCTCTGTACGACACAGAAAATTGCAAGTGTGCACCCATATTGAGCATTACATAGACACAAGAGCAAATGCCTGTATATATGCGTGTAATGCTCTGTGTATGTTCACATCTAGGGCTCAATGTACGCGTATGTAGGCAATCTTCTGTACGACTTCTGTAAACATTACCCAGACACTCAGATGTATACAGAGCATTACACACATGTACACTGGTATTTTACACACAGGCAAATGTGCTGGCTCAATACACCATTAGTAAAACAGCTTTTTCTATGGAAAAAAAAAGTCATAAAAAAAAAAAGAAAACAGAACACACATACTCACACACAATAAAACATATCCAGAAAAGCAACAAAAAACAAAATGCAGTTACAGCATAATAGCTCCATTGTATCTGATGCCTGTAAAAAAGGCTGTGCCAAGAGCATCAGAGTGAAAAATAGAAACATTTCAGTGCCACAAAAAATACATTTTTGCACAGTTAGTGTCCACTAAATGTTTTATTCATTGATTGCTTGGTAACAAAAAAAGATGACATGTCAAACTGCTATAAGAAAAAAAAAATTGTACAAGAAAGAGGGACCATAACAAAAAATTATGCAAGTTTCCACAACAAAGACAAGGGTCTATAAAGGCAGAAAGCAACATGTATCTAGTCTGTGTCTATGTAACGCTTGAGGTACATGTGTGTGTATGTATGCTCGTGTGCAATGTACACAGAGCATTTTGCCCATGCACACACATATATTGAGCAGTACATGGACATGGGGTAAATGCATGCAAGTAATGCTCAGTGGATATGTGTATCTAGTGCCCTATGTACATGTGTGTATGCAGAGCATTGGATACCCACATGTACACAGAATTTACATATATACATATGCGCACAGGTGTTCTGTGCACCAAAAATACCATGCCAGCTTTCAACAAACCATTGGGGAAATTGCTTTCCCCCATGGAAACTACATTCAGGGAGTATAGCAGCAGCCTTAACTGACCAAAAAACAAAAAAAAACAAACAACCCTGTCACTGCGACTTGATACTCACTTTGATATTTATTCCAAAGAGTAACAAGCAAGATGCTTTTTTTTTTTTTCCATTTGGCCCTTGTTCCTTTAGGGACTAAGAATAATAAAACAGAACACAGAACACTGTTACACAATGTAGAACCAACGTGTAATAAGAAGAGTTATGATTCATATTAGTATTGAAATATACAAACACAATAAAGGCAGCTGTTACACACAGCTATGTCGTATAACTCCAATGTGGAAAGAAGATACAGGAGGCATCACCACAATGGTATCAACACAGCCATAGGAGGAATGAACAGCGATTCAGGAGGCAATCAAGTTCAAGTGCACCAGTTCATATTCATATTCATCGTTGTTGCTGATGATGCAAGGTTTTGAAGGCAGTAGGGAATAGAAGATACTGTTGTTTCCGAGGATGGATGGAGAGAGAGAGAGAGAGATTCAAATATGCATTGATATTACATACACACACAAAAAAGACAGAAAGCGAAAGCATAAAGTAAAAAACATGCATGAATAAACATTTTTTTTTAAATAAGGGAAAAAAAAGAAAAAAGAAAAAATGTTTATCCATCTTTTCACATCACTTTGGAAAAGTAAGTGTACATTGGTGATGATGTGCTAGTAAGATATGTGGATATGCATGATGATATTAATCGTTCTGCATAGCTATTTAGCTAGTGAAAGTGTGCGACATATTTAAACCATTTTCTTCTGTAAGATCTGAGCTGCGATGGCACTTGCGCTCAGGCAGAAGCAAGTTCCAGGGAAGGGGACCAGATTAACAAAGTTGTGTGAAACAGGTCAATTCTAGGTAGGGTGGCATGAGGTGTCACAGAATACTAACAAAGCTGTGTGAAACAGGTCAATTCTAGGTAGGGTGGCATGAGGTGTCACAGAATACTAATAAAGGCTGTGTGAAACAGGTCAATTCTAGGTAGGGTGGCATGAGGTGTCACAGAATACTAATATAAAGGCTGTGTGAAACAGGTCAGTTCTAGGTAGGGTGGCATGAGGTGTCACACAGAATACTAATAAAGGCTGTGTGAAACAGGTCAGTTCTAGGTAGGGTGGCATGAGGTGTCACAGAATACTAATAAAGGCTGTGTGAAACAGGTCAGTTCTAGGTAGGGTGGCATGAGTGTGTCACAGAATACTAATAAAAAGTGTGTGAAACAGGTCAGTTCTAGTAGGGTGGCATGAGGTGTCACAGAATACTAATAAAGGCTGTGTGAAAT
Organism: Conus betulinus; assembly: GCA_016801955.1. Taxonomy (NCBI): domain Eukaryota; kingdom Metazoa; phylum Mollusca; class Gastropoda; order Neogastropoda; family Conidae; genus Conus; species Conus betulinus. Next base: position 5,109 of record JADBJO010014077.1, on the reverse strand, counting down.
AGGTCAGTTCTAGGTTGGACAGCATGAGGTGTTACAGAATTTCTAGAATTCATGCTAATTTTGGATCAAATAGTTTGCGGGACTAATTGAGATACAATGTTTTGCATGCACTTTCTTTTATTGATAGCAAACATATCCTTCCATCACCTTAAGGCTGCTTGTATGAATTGTGATATATCATCACACAAAAGGTCATAAGATCCTTCAATATGAAGAGTGAGATTGATTGTTTGCATAGAAAATAGGAAATGACATGAAACTGAGCTCAGGGTACTCCACATCTGACAGGTAATGTATTAGATGTTGAAGAATTAAGATATATATATATATATATATATATATATATATGACATGACAGGAAAAAAAGGCAGTGGGGATGGGGAGTGTGTGTGTGTGTGTGGGGGGGGGGGGGGGGGGGGGGGGGGGGGGGGGGGGGGGGGGGGGGGGGGGGGGGGATACAGAGATTGAAAATGAAAAGTCAGGAAATATATTGTGTAAATATCAAAACCTTCATTAGCAGCCTATGGGGACTATCATAACCTACCCTACAGACAGAATCACTCCTATTGCCTGCTCCCAGCCTTTCGTCTGCGGGACTGGACTTGTCAGGAAGGCATGGCTGATTGTGTCTGTGCTACCTTGGCATCATCAAATAAAGTGATACTACAGTCTACAATTCTGTGGTATTCTCACCACCAACAAACAATGCTCCATAGAATATACTTTCATTGATTTTTACTTATCACTAATCTCTTACTGAGGTTTTTTTTTTGCACTCATTGACATGAATGATCCTTTCTAAAACCAGACTGACTCACTCTCAATAGATTATACAACATGAGATGATCATAACTGTGTCTGTCTATGCGTTTTCTAATACTTGCAAGATATAGAAACTGGTCAGGTAATTGGGTGTTGGGAATGGTTACCAGATTTGTACATGGGAACAAATTTTGCAACTTTGAACTATGTTGGAGCTGATAGTTTGGAATATTACCATCAATTCCATAAATGTATGACTATGTCTCCTTCAAATGAGATGAGGAATAGTAAACATCAGTTACAGAAAGCAAGGGTACTGACAGTTGGGAATGGACATTGCTAGTATTGCAGGACATGGTCATTTTTTCTGGGTAATTCAGTTGAATACTACCATCCCACACACCCACCCTGCACCTCTGGTGCACATTGTACAGTCAGTTAATTCATTGCCGCTTCTTATCCTTGTTTTCATTGCTTGATACATGCTGTGAATACACACTTTATTGCCGCTTCTTATCCTTGTTTTCATTGCTTGATACATGCTGGGAATACACACTTTATTGCCGCTTCTTATCCTTGTTTTGATTGCTTGATACATGCTGGAATACACACTTTATTGCCGCTTCTTATCCTTGTTTTTGATTGCTTGATACATGCTGGGAATACACACTTTATTGCCGCTTCTTATCCTTGTTTTCATTGCTTGATACATGCTGGGAATACACACTTTATTGCCGCTTCTTATCCTTGTTTTGATTGCTTGATACATGCTGGGAATACACACTTTATTGCCGCTTCTTATCCTTGTTTTCATTGCTTGATACATGCTGGGAATACACACTTTATTGCTGCTTCTTATCCTTGTTTTCATTGCTTGATACATGCTGTGAATACACACTTATTGCCGCTTCTTATCCTTGTTTTCATTGCTTGATACATGCTGTGAATACACACTTCATGCCGCTTCTTATCCTTGTTTTGATTGCTTGATACATGCTGTGAATACACACTTCATTGCCGCTTCTTATCCTTGTTTTGATTGCTTGATACATGCTGTCAATACACACTTCATTGCCGCTTCTTATCCTTGTTTTGATTGCTTGATACATGCTGTCAATACACACTTTATTGCCGCTTCTTATCCTTGTTTTGATTGCTTGATACATGCTGGGAATACACACTTTATTGCCGCTTCTTATCCTTGTTTTCATTGCTTGATACATGCTGTCAATACACTTAAACAATTTTCCTTTTATCCCCCCCTTTTTTTTTTTTTAATCAATGTAGGACAAAGTAAATTTCGATTGATCAAGTCAAATGCCTTTCCAAAATCAATCAATGCTATGTAGTATAACTTATGATTAAAAGAAAACTGCTTCAGAATCAGGGCAAGAAGGGTAAACATATGGTCTACAGTCGAGTATCTGTGTTTAAATCCAGCTTGATGTTCACCGGCTAGGTTATTTTCTTCTACATATTCCTGAAGTCTTGAGTTAATAATGGTACTAAATACTTTGCTACTAATATTAGACAATGAGATGCCTCGATAGTTGTTTACATTGTTCACATCACCTTTTTTATACAGTGGAAGAGTTACAGATTCACGCCAAGACTCGGGGGGGGGGGGGGGGGGGGGGGGGGGGAGTATCCTTATCGAGCAATGCATTGAAGAAAGGGGGGGGGGGGGGGGGAGGGGGGGGGGGGGGGGGGGGGGGAATATGGAGCAATGCATTGAAGAAATGACAAAAAAGACTATATGATCTGTTCACACGGAGCTTTCAAAAACTCCCAAATAAATCCGTCAGGACCTGCAGCTCTCCTAGACTTTAATTTTTTTAAGTGCTATCAAAACTTCATCTCTTGAAATAGGATGGTCCATGGACTCATTTTCTGCATTTGGCAAATCATAATTATAATTAATTGGCAAATCTTTGTTAAGTAAGGACCCAAAATGTTGGAACCATTCATCTAATGGAATGTTATTTCTGGGTTGTTTTCATTTCAGCGGAAATTTTTTCATGCAGTCCCAAAAAGCCTTTTGATTATGAACAGATGCTGTGAGTTCTTCTAACATGCTGCTATTAAATTCTCTTTCTTTTTTAACTAACAAATTTTTGTGTTCACTTCTAGCTCTTAGATACACATTTTTATCTTTCTTATCCAGAGTTCTACAAAATATTCTTAACAATTTATGCACATTTCTCTTCTTAAGATTATATTTGACGCCAAACCATCCCTTTTTATGTTTAGTCGGGTCCACCTTTATAATTCTTTTTGTGCATGTAGTACATGTTCGTATACAATCATTAAACACACTCAATGATTCATCAATATTTACATCAATTAGCTCTAAGGCATTGTTCAGTCTACTGAGAGTTTCAGCTTCACCGAGTTTTTCATAAAAAAAAACCTGACTGACTGCGGTGTTCATTCCACACAAATTTTTCAATTATTTGAATCTCCTTATTACCATTTCTACCAGGCATATTCTGAACAGAAACTGAGAAAAAAACGTCAAGAGGACAGTGGTCGGATTCAATGCAGTCAATAACATGCACCATGAATCACATATGATATCATAAAGGGCATTGGACAAAATGAAATAGTTATTCATGCTACATCCTTTTCTCTGATACATGTGTAGCGATCTTCCTGGTCGCCATTACATGAACCATTAAGAACTACTAAATCAAAGGCAGTGCACATATTAATCAATTTACCATAAGTGTTTGAATGTGCATCTTGAGAATGGTGTTTAAAATATATTATACAGTGCTGTCTTGACAATGAGGTGTATCAACGTTAACTGGCCGAGGCGGAGAAACAGTTGAAATATGGCTATTCAGATCACCACAGATCATTACATAAACTTCATCCAATAAATCAGTCAGACAATCTTCAAGTATTACAATAACCTGATCATAACCAAAATAATTATAGAACGGAGAACTTTCCGGTGGTATGTACAAAATAGGTATAGAACGTCACAAGAACACCCAAATAATTGTTTATCAAGAAAGCACACGTTTTCATATTTAACGTCCAAATGATGTACGATGGACAAAACTCCTTTTTTGTTTAGCAAATTAAGCCCCCTGAATATCTCCCTAGAGTAGTAAATTTTACAGAGGTTTTACAATACAATTCAAATTAGCAAATAAACCAGAATTCCATAATTTCTCAGTCTTCACCAGACAAACGAAATCAAAAGAAGAAACATATAACAAAGAATCATCAAACATTAATTTTGAGCGTAAACCATTAACATTCCAAGACAGAAAGGATAAAGTTTTAAGGGTATATATGGAAGATAAAGCAGAATATGAAACTAGCTCCAGAGTATTGTCTTCAGAGGAAACAGAGGTATACACATCATCATCCGAGACAAGGCCCCCTCCCAACAATCCCTCCGCGACACCAAATGAGGCACGAGAAACCAAAACACGTGAACAAGAATCTAAACTAATAACAAGGGAATTCTCCACTGGGAGAGTGAGAGCCTGATTTCCACGGCCCCGCTCGTCGCCAGAGCAAGTGCATGAGCAAAAGAGGGAAGGGCTCCTGGTGTCAGCAAAACCTCTGTGCTCCTCCGAAAACTTTCCCCTTTCATGAGATCATTCTGTCTAATGGGCCGGCCAGCACCCTATCTAACTTCTCTCAGGGTCGTTAGCATCCAGAGCAAACTTCTTGCCATTAACAAGCAAATGGTCGTAGATCATAATTATGTACTTGTTTGCCCTTGCTTCTGGCCTCCCTTAGAAATGAATTCAACTTCCGTCTTACTTCACAGATAGTTGGTGAGAAATCCTCCCCAACAAATACTCCTTCAGTTTTTGTTTTGCTTTCAGGATTTTGATCTTTTGTTGACAGAAGTAAGAGAGAGAGAGAGAGAGAAGGGTGGTGTGATCTGAAAGTAAAACTGTGACAGCAAGGACGCAGGAAAATGGGGTTGGACTGGTCGAAAAGAAATGGAAACGAGTAAGTTGAAGTCAGGTGAAGAAGTAAGAATGAGTAAAAGGAATGGAATGAACCAGTGTTTGCCTGAAATCTGGGAACGTGATATCTGGGAAGGCTTCCCAGATATCACAGATTTTTTTTGGAACACGTTCCCAAAATGTACTGTGATATCTGGGAAGGCCCGTGATATCTCGGAACGTGGTCTTTCAGAGCTCAGGTGGTCAGAAAGAAGACAAAAAAATGGATTTTCGAGATGTGGTAGGAAACTATTTAGGTGCAATTGAGATCTTTGGCCTTCTTGTCACTTTTTTTTTTTTTTCGCACGCGTTCCCAGATTTACCCTGATATCTGGGAACACGTTCCCATATTTCACGATTGGAAGTTCAGGAA
>JADBJO010014076.1:42500-45000 GCA_016801955.1 Conus betulinus | reverse complement strand
ATGCTGTGGTGAGTGGTGTTTTGTTGATCCATATAACTGTAAAGCTGTGGTGAGTGGTCTATTATAAGGTGTATTGTCAATCCATATTACTGTAAACGCTGTGGTGTGTGGTCTACTATTAGATGTATTGTTAATCCATATAAACGTAAACGTTGTGGTGATGAGTCTATCATTAAAGAGATTGTTGTATTGTTAATGCATATCACTGAAAAGACTCAGGTGATTAATCTACTGTTAGGTGTATTGTTAATCCATATCATATCATTGTAAACGCTGTGGTGACTTTAGTATATCATTAAGAGATAGTTGTATTACTAACACATATCACTGTAAACACTAAGGTGATTAGTCTACCATTAGGTGTGTTGTTAATCCATATTACTGTAAACACTATGATAATTAGTCTATTATTTAAGGATAGGTGTCTTGTTAATCCATATCACTGTAAACATTGTTTGTAGTCTGCTATTTAGGGATAGGTGTCTTATTACTAAATGTCACTGTAAACATGTTTTGTTGAGTCTGCTATTTAGGGATGGGTGTCTTATTACTAAATGTCACTGTAAACGTTAGTGAAGGGATAGGTGTCTTATTACTAAATGTCACTGTAAACGTTAGTGACTGGTCTTGTAGAGGAGGATAGGCTTACTGGTAATGTAAATCACCGTAAACATTGAGGTGACCAGACTGTTAATGAGGGGAAGATGTATCGGTTGGTTGTAAAATTGTAAAGACCGTGGTGAGGAATCTCCGATAAAGAGATAGGTGTATTGTTAATCTGTATGACAGCAATCACTGTGGTGATAAGTCTAGTATAAGTTGCATTGTTAATTCATATCACTGTCAACACTGTGGTGATGAGTCTGCTACTGACGAATAGGTGCACTGTCAATCCAGATCACTGTAAACACTGAGGTGGGTGACGCTTCTGTTACAAGATAGGTGTATTGTTTATCCATATCACTGTAAACACTATAGTGATGAGTGTTCTGTTAAAGGACTGGTGTGTTGTTGATCCATATCACTGTAAACACTATAATGATGAGTCTGCTATTGAAGGATAGGTGTAATGTTAGTACATATCACTGTGGACACCGTGGTGATGGTTAGTCTGCTATCAAGGGATATGTGGTCAGTCAATGAACGAGGCATGCTACAGAAATAAGGCATCTGTTCAGACAGATCACTATAAATAATGTAGAATGACTACTACCTTTATGACAGGTCACTGTCGAATCACTGTGATGACAGTCTGACTGTTTACCCACTTCACTGCAAACACCACAGGGCGAGGCCTAGTGTTTGCACACGTCACTGAAAACATGGGGTTTGACATGCTTGTTATTTGTTCATGTCATTGAAACGTTGTTAAATTGAAGTATTTTGAAAGATTTGCCATTAGAAACACATCATGTGCCATTTTTCTTGCATTGTTTGTCTGTCTGTTTGTTTGCTCTTCGAAGACATGTGTGCGCATCAACTTTCAATGATTTTAGTACTTAAGACTGGAGGATTTGAGTTAGTTGTTTATGCTACATTTGAAATCGAAGTATTCAAGTTCTGCTAGTATGCCATTTCTTCTTTTCTTGGGATATAAATATTTTTTTTTTAAATGTCAGTTGTACACCATACTTTTTGTCTTTGACTTTTATTTTGTGCATGTTTAACTGTCGATGAAACTTTCAAAATAAAGTCTGTCTGTACGTTCATGGCACTTCTCACATATAGGCATGTATATTGATGACATTTCTGAAATGAAGACTTTGTGCATATTATTGGTGCTTCTGATATGTAGACTGTGTGTGTCGATGACACTTCTGATATGTAGACTTTGTATTTGTTGATGGCATTTATGACAGGTAGACTTTGCGTATGTTAATGACGCTTCTGACAAGAAGACTTTGTGTATGATGATGACAATTCTGGAATGTAGAATTTGTGTATGCCAATGACACTTCTGACATGAAGACTTTGTGTATGTTAATGACACTTTTTACCTGAAGACTTTGTGTTTGTTGATGGCATTTCAAACATGGACACTTTGTTTATATTGATGACATTTCTAGCATGTAGACTCTGTGTACATTGATGGTATTTCTGAAATACAAACTTTGTGTTTGTTGACGACACCACACACATGTAGAATGTTTGTATGTTAATGACATTTCTGACATGAAGACTTTGTGTACGTTGATTACACTTCTGATATGTCGACTTTTTGAGTTGATGTCGTTGGTGATACTTCTGTTATAGGGACCGTGTGTATCTTGATGACACATCTGATTTGTAGACTTTGTGTGTTAATGCCATGTCTGATATGATTATGATGATGATGATGGTGGTGGTGGTGGTGGTGGTGGTGGTGTGATGCTGCTGATGATGATGATGATGATGATGATGATGATGATGGTGGTGGTGGTGGTGGTGGTGGTGGTGATTAGATTGAATTATCTACCTGCCCATACGCTTATTACCGTCATCATCATCATCTATACATTTT
>JADBJO010014076.1:7500-32500 GCA_016801955.1 Conus betulinus | reverse complement strand
TTGACGAAAAGAGCATTGCAAACTATTTTTTGACATTCCTACATATTGTATTGACGTCTGTAAAAAAATGATTGCTCTAAACACAGTCAAAACCAGATTGTACAAGTATGTTTTTAATGCACGTTAACCATGCAGGGAGAGACACAGTTACTGCTCTGTTGTGCAAATGTAACATGAAAGAATAGAAGCTAACCGACATTTTTTTTCAACAGGAGATTGAACCAAACTAGCCCAAAATCGAATCATTCGGACATAGAGAGTAATTGATAAAGGGTAACGTCCTGTTTCACCATAACTCATGTTTCTCATTGTACTTCTTTTTAAGCGAAATGTATATTCTAAAATTTGTACCTAAAATTAATCAATAACATTTAAATTTTCGTATCCCCATATTTCACAACCATATAATAATACTGGAACAATCGTTTTATCAAATAAATCTAAAATAACATGAATAGGTGAATCCTTTGTTACATGGCTAATCACGCTTTATCAAAAGTGTTTTTCTTACATTTAGCAAAAGAACCCATTCGATTAAATCTACCAATAATATTTGAAGCTGGTGACACAACATCAACTTTTACATTTCATGAAATATGTCCTGTTTATTCAGCCTTGCACTGTTGAATAAAATTATTTTAGTTTTAGCAGCATTAACTGTTAGCTTCCACTTATTTACAATATAATAGCAAGGAATCTAGTGCTTTTTTTTTTGCAATCCCACTTTTGTCTCTGACAATATAATTGTGTCGTCTTTGTATAACAAGACAAAAAGTTTGACACAATTCGCTATATCAATATCCAAAGAAAGCCTGATTTCTATTCTATCTAATGGTGAACAGACATTGTCTGTCAGATAGCCTTCAAGATCATTCAAATACAAAGCAAGTAATACAGGGGAAAGATTCAATACAGGGGAAAGATTCAATACAGGGGAAAGATTCTAACTCAGACGAACACCTTTGTGGCTTAAAAAAAAAAAAAAAAAGTCTGACAAATGCCGTTCATAAATACGGAAAACTTCAAATTACTATACATATTCATTGCCACACATACACACATACACACGCACGCACGCACGCACGCACGCATGTACGCACGCACGCACGCTCGTACACACACACTCGCACGCACGCACGCACACACACACACACACATACACACACACACACACACACACACACACACACACACACACACACACACACACACACACACAGAGTTCTTGCATACACTCACAGACAACACACGCACGCACACACACACACACACACACACACACACACACACACACACACACACACACACACACACGCACGCACGCACGCACGCACGCACGCACGCACACACACACACACACACACACACACACACACACACATACACTCACAGACACACACACACACGCGCGCGCACGCACACACACACACACACACACACACACACACACACACACACACACACACACACACAACACAACACAACACAACACACACACACGCATACACACACACACACGCGTATGTCCGTATACTCTCTCTCTCTCTCTCTCTCTCTCTCTCTCTCTCTCTCTCTCTCTCTCTCTCTCTCTCTCTCTCTCTCTCGTGCTGCGAGAAAATACCAGCCTCCCCCGTGAAATGGGCACAGCTCAGCCATCCCATGGCAGAAATGTCAAAACCTAACGCAAGACCTGTCAATTCTACTGGCCACAACACCAACAAGAAAACAACAAGAACAAACAGAAAAGAAAGCAAGAACTGTCCAGTCATTAAATGCGGGGAGAACAAGCGACAAGAATCCATCTTGCTCGAAGCATTAAGAAATTCTGTCAAGAAAATTTGCCTTAAAAAACTACATCATTTAAGAAGCTTAAAGATAAAAAAAAAAAAAAAGAGTTGTATGGGCGAATGTAGGCCTACTTGTAACCTATCTACACAGTTACCAGCTACTGTACCCGGGAGACACGATTTACAGCTAGTGCTTGTGTGTGAAAATGGTGATCAGTGCTGATCGTTGTGTTGCAGAGAACGTTAGTCTGTCAGTGTACGACGAAAGCGAGTGCCACAGGGGCCTGGCTGAGTGTATGGGCAAGCTTATGCAGGCTGAGGCCACATCTCAGCAACCCCCCACTGCCTCCGCCGGCTCCCCAACCCCTCAGGTGGACCCCCTGTCCGCCTGCCTGTGAGTACACCCCGAGCTTTTGATCTGCCCGTCTGTGAGTAAACTCTGTGAGTACACTCTGTCTGCCCGTCTGTGCGTACACTCTGTCTGCCTGCCTGTGAGCACACTCTGAGCTTCTGTCTGCCTGCCTGTGAGTACACTCTGCCTGCCTGCCTGTGAGTACACCCTGAGCTTTTGATCTGCCCGTCCGTGAGTACACTCTGTGAGTACGCTCTGTCTGCCCGTCTGTGCGTACACTCTGTCTGCCTGCCTGTGATCACACTCTGAGCTTCTGTCTGCCTGCCTGTGAGTGCACTCTGTCTGCCTGCCTGTGAGTACACCCTGAGCTTTTGATCTGCCCGTCCGTGAGTACACTCTGTGAGTACGCTCTGTCTGCCCGTCTGTGCGTACACTCTGTCTGCCTGCCTGTGAGCACACTCTGAGCTTCTGTCTGCCTGCCTGTGAGTGCACTCTGTCTGCCTGCCTGTGAGTGCACTCTGCCTGTCTGTGAGTACACTCTGCCTGTCTGTGAATGCACTCTCTGCCTGTTTGTGGGTACACTCTGACTGTGAGTACAATGTGAGTGCACTTTGTCTGCCTGCTTGTGAGTACACTCTGAGCTTCTGTCTGCCTGCCTGTGATTACACTCTGTCTGCCTGCCTGTGAGTACACCCTGAGCTTGTCCGCCTGTCTGTGAGTACACACTGTCTGTGAGTACACTGCGAGTACACTTTGTCTGCCTGCTTGTGAGTACACTCTGTCTGCCTTTCTGTGAGTACACCCCGAGCGTCTGTCTGTGAGTACATCCCGAGCTTCTGCCTGCCTGTGAGTACACCCTGACCTATCACCAACAGTGCACAGCTGGTGAAGGTACCACTAACAGCTGACACCTGGAAAAGGGATGTGGTGATGTTGTTGGTTCCACCTGCTAGCGGATCTGGAAAGAAAGGGGGTGGTCTTGGGACAGGGTTACACATCATTGAAAATATAAAGGATTTCATACCCCCAGATAAACTGGCGGGGAGGTGGAGGGGGGGGGGGGGGAGGGGTGTTCATACCCACAGCAAAAAAAAATTCCGGGGTTTTCACAAGCAAAGCGTTTGGTCAATCTTTTTTTTTCTAAAGACATTCGTCAAGAAATTTATCTTTACTGCATTTGTATTTTGTCGGTGTATGTCACCACTTCGTACTAATTTTCTTTAAAATCATGAATGGTGTGTCGAATCATGGTTTCCAACATGTGACTAGATGTCTCTATGGCAATCTGTACGGTGAGTCTGCTGACAACTGGCGTTGATTTGACTCACAAAAACACAGGTCAGTATTCCTGGCACTCTTGGAGGCGAACAAGCGCTGATCGTTGACAGTCTTCCCATCCTTCTGTGGCAAAAAGAGTGCCAGCTTTCTGCTGTGTGAAAGTGTCGCGTTACATTAAGTTTGAAGACTTCAGCGTCCGTCTCCTGAAACTCAAGTCAACCATCACTGTTGCACGTTATAACTGTGATCTTTTACTCCGAGTCAGCTCTGTCATTTTGTCCGTCTCTTTGGGCTGTGTTCCTTGTTGTGGTGGCGGGAAATAACCCGACATTCGACAAAGTGTTCTGTCTTGTTATCTCTTTAGGCTGACTTGCATTCGGTTTTCGCTTCTTTCTTCCTTTCTTTTTCTTTTTTCTCTTTCTTCTTCTTCTTCCCTTTCTCCTCTTTTCTTTTTGTAATCTTCTGTTGTTTTAGCTCATTCCTTTCATGTTGACAAGCAAAGAAATCCAACTGTAAAACCCATTCAGCATTTTGCTTTCTGACATACTAGATGTAAGGTCTTTGCTGATTGGCAGGTTGCTTAGTATATGTAAAGGGAAGATACTCATCAGAGAACTACATACGTTTTAGCTAGCACGCAATCTTCCGTTTCAGTTCTTCGACGAAATTTATAATCTGTAACAAGACCTTTTGCTGTAAAATAAGTACGTGTTCACACACTTCGATCAGTTTTTCTCCACGCTATCATACTGTCTTGCTTTCCGTGTAGGCCTATGTGATTTTTGACTTCTGTACATGCTTTACCCCCATTATCGGTGATGTGAAACCCTGGACTGGATATAAATAAGACTAACAATTCAGACCTATTAGAGGGAGGAGGATAATGTTGTAGGTACACACCACCTGCATTTCAGGTCTGGTGAAGAGAGTGTGGGGTAATGTTGGCACCATGAACAGTTCAGGTGTGACAAACAGGGTGGAGGTTATATTGCAGTGCAGTCAACAGTTCAGAACTGGTAAGGGAGGGGGTGAGAGTAGTGTTGTAAGTACCACAAACAGTTCAGGTCTAATCCAGAGGAAGGGGCGTAGTATTGTAGGTACCACCAATAGTTCAGAACTGGGGGTGGGGTGGGGGAGAGGGGGTGTAATGAGTAACATCGTAGATTTTCTGCCAGCAGAACAAGTCGGGTAAATGGGTGGTAATGTAGGTACCGCCAGCAGATCAGTGTTACTGAAGTGGGTGGGTGATGTTGTAGGGATCATCAACAGTGGTAAAAAGGGTAGGATGGTGGTTTACACGTTACAACAACAGTTAAGATGAAATAAAGGAGTGTGAGGTGATGCTATACTACCACTACCACTTCAGATCTGGCTAAAGGGGTGGGATAATGAACGCACCACCAATAGTTTACACCTGGTAGAAGGGGTGGAATGATATTGCAGGTACACTAACAACTCGGTCTTGGTAAAGGAGAAGGGATAATCTTGTAGGTACCACAACAGTTTTTAAACTGGCAAACATTTTCGGGGCAATGTTGTAGATAACACTACCAGTTTAAATCTGGTAAGGGGGGGGGGGGGGGGGGGGGGGGAGGGAGGCGTGAGGTAAATGTTGTAGGTATCTCCCAGCAGTTCAGACGTGGTGAAAGGGATGGGGTGATGTCATAGGTACCACTGAGAGAGCAGGGCTGGCAGCAGGAATGGGGTAGTGTCGCAGCTACCGTCAACTGTTCAGACGTGAAAAATGGGTGAGCTGATGGTCTAGATACCCCAACAGTTCAGATCTGGTCAAAGGGGTGAACTTTGCCAACAGTTATTAGTAAGACATGTAACAAGGGGCGAGTTTGCTGTTGTGCCCATCAGCAACTATTTAGATACGGTAAAAAAAAAAAAAAGATTGTTGGGGTGATGTTGTGTCCATCGGCAACTATTTAGACATGGTAAAAAGACAAGGTGGGGTGATGCTGTGCCCATCAGCAACTATTTAGACATGGTAAAAAAAATAAGGTGGGTGATATTGTTCCTATCAGTAACTCTTTAGATGCTGTAAAAGGGGTGGGACGGTCTTGTAGCAATTAGCAACTCTTTAGACGTGGTGAAAAGGGTAGCGTGATTGTGCCGATTAGCAACTCTTTAGACGTGGTGAAAAGGGTAGCGTGATTGTGCCGATTAGCAACTCTTTAGACGTGGTGAAAAGGGTAGCGTGATTGTGCCGATTAGCAACTCTTTAGACGTGGTGAAAAGGGTAGCGTGATTGTGCCGATTAGCAACTCTTTAGACGTGGTGAAAAGGGTAGCGTGATTGTGCCGATTAGCAACTCTTTAGACGTGGTGAAAAGGGTAGCGTGTGATTGTGCCGATTAGCAACTCTTTAGACGTGGTGAAAAAGGGTAGCGTGATTGTGCCAATCAGCAACTCTTTAGACGTGGTGAAAAGGGTAGCGTGATTGTGCCAATCAGCAACTCTTTGGACGTGGTGAAAAGGGTAGCGTGATTGTGCCAATCAGCAACTCTTTGGACGTGGTGAAAAGGGTAGCGTGATTGTGCCAATCAGCAACTCTTTAGACGTGGTGAAAAGGGTAGCGTGATTGTGCCAATCAGCAACTCTTTAGACGTGGTGAAAAGACTTGCGTGATTGTGCCAATCAGCAACTCTTTAGACGTGGTGAAAAGACTTGCGTGATTGTGCCAATCAGCAACTCCAAAGCGTGGAAAAAGGGGTAGGATAATGTAACTATCAGCAGCTCTTAAGACGTGTTAAAAGGAATGGGGTTGTGTTGTAGCTACTTGCAACTCTTTGGATACAGTAAAAGAAGTCCAATGATGTTGTAGCTGTCAACAACTATTTAGATGTGATAGAAGGGGTGGGGTGATCAAGTACCAACGGCAGTTTAGACTGGTAACTGGTTTGGATGTCAAGGAAAAAAAAAAGAAATACAACCGTTGATGCCAGTTGGGCCCACAGTCTGACTGTCCTCAAATGCCGAACCCTGCTACCCGAAAGCAATCCTGTACACCCTTGAAAGCCTGCCCTGTGTTCGCATAGGGTACAGGCACGCACATGGCATTCCGTTAAGACGTCAAGGGACATAACTGCTCCCTGGCACATGCCTTTGTGTGAGTATCGTACGCGACACGATGGAACAGCCACGGAAGCGTGTCATGCGTAGTTCATGACTGCAGAGTCCATTGGCGAAAGACGCCACCATCAAGCGAACTGCTGCGCGTATCCTGTGGCCACCACTGGTTGCTGTTTCGCTGACAGGTGGAAAACAGTACGACTTCAGATACAGCCAAGTTTTTCGCGTCAACGTCTTACGTGCCCTCTGAAAACCGATAACCAATGTGGAGTCGGTCGGTGTAGCTACCATGAACTTATCAGACTTGGCAAAGGGTGTAGGGTTATGCTGAGGGTAACACCAATATTTCAACTCTGGTAGAAGCTGTTAGCGATGAGGTGTTGCTAGTATGACCAGTCGTCCAGGCCAGGTATTTTACAAGGGGTTTAGGGTCTGTCTCTCAGTAGTCCAGGCCAGGTATTTTACAAGGGGTTTAGGGTCTGTCTCGCGGTAGTCCAGGCCAGGTATTTTACAAGGGTTTTAGGGTCTGTCTCGCAGTCGTCCAGGCCAGGTATTTTACAAGGGGTTTAGGGTCTGTCTCGCGGTAGTCCAGGCCAGGTATTTTACAAGGGGTTTAGGGTCTGTCTCGCAGTAGTCCAGGCCAGGTATTTTACAAGGGGTTTAGGGTCTGTCTCGCAGTAGTCCAGGCCAGGTATTTTACAAGGGGGTTAGGGTCTGTCTCGCAATCGTCCAGGCCAGGTATTTTACAAGGGGTTTAGGGTCTGTCTGGCAGTCGTCCAGGGCAGGTATTTTACAAGGGGTTTAGGGTCTGTCTCGCAGATATCAGCAGGAGTTCAGGACCTGCACAGAGAATGAGCTGACTAACTGCTCCTCCGCCGTGCTGACCGCTGTGGACAACAAAGTGAAGCATGAAAAACAACGATCTGATCAGCTCTACCGCTGCCCCCAGCGTTAGTATCTGTCATCACTTCCTGTCCGTCGGTCTGTCTGTCTGTCTGTCTGGCTGGCTGGCTGGCTGGCTGGCTGGCTCTGTAAGACTGTACGTATGACAGTAACTCAACGGCATCGATCTGACGACCTTGACTGTTCTCGTCTCACGTCTGTTCTCGTCTTTCGCTGTCCCTTCAATGTTTCTCTCAGTCCGTAAGCCTGTCGTATGGCGTGTGTGTGTGTGTGTGTGTGTGTGTGTGTGTGTGTGTGTGTGTGCGCGCGTGCGTGCGTGCGTGTGTGTGCGTGTTCATGTGCATAGGTATGTGCATGTGTACCGACCATTGCTTGCTGATCTCTAAGCTTGACGTCAAGATACAGCCACCCAGAAGACCACAAGGAATAAAGGTACTGAAGTGATGGAACGTCTCCCGGCTTAAGTGCGAGTTCGTCAGACAGAGATTGGTGCAAGAAATCAAGAGCGAATTGAAACCCTCATAGTTCAACCCCCATGATGTTGAGACAGACTGGGACTGATACGATGACAATAATGATCGCATCCAATCATTGCTCATGAGAAACACAGACTCAACAGAGCTGACCTTAACGATCCTAACTCTGTATCCAAGCAAGCTGCATTCATCATCGTCAAGTCAAGAAGGCTGCACAATCTGAGCTGCGTAAAATGCAGAATGCATATCTGAAGACATCAAGTTTTTTTGCTGATTGCAATGACATGAATTTTACAGTGCGGTTAAGACTATCTATGGTCCCACATCATCAAGATTGTCCCTTCTCCTCAGTGGTGATGGGTATAGACTGATTAGTGACAAGGACAGTATTCTTCTTCGGCCAAACACTTAATAGCGTCTTCAACCGCTCATCTTTAATCAAAGACGAAGCGATCGCAAGACTGCCTCAAGTCCCAGTGGACCACACCCTTGGTCTTTGATAGTCTCCCAACCGAAATTGAAGTGGAGAAAGCTGTAAAACTTATGTCCAATGGTAAAGCGCTTGGTGCTGATTCTATCCCAGCAGAAACATATGCCTCTGGTGGCCTACAACTGATCAGGAAACTTACAGAGTTATTCCAGTGCATGTGGCACCAAGAGAATCTTCTGCAAGAATTCAAAGACGCATCTATCGTTCACTTCTACAAGTGGGAAAGGGAACCGCAAAATATGTGGCAACCACCGTGGCATCTCACTGCTCTATATCGCTGGAAAGATTCTGACCAGAGCCCTTCTCAATCGTCACAATCAGCACTTGGAGCAAGGTTTGCTAGCTGAGAACCAATGCGGACTCAGAAAGCACTGAGGACATAATTTTCGCTTAACGGCAACTACAAAGAAATGCCAGGAGCAGAATGTCAGCCTGTACACCACATTTGTGGACCGGAACAAGGCATTCAACACCGTCTGCCGTGAAGGGCTGTGGAAGATCATGGCCTAGTGTGGATGCCCCTTGCGTTCATCTAACGGTCAGGCAGTTTAATGACGGGATGAAGGCAAGAGATCAGGATGATGGAGAGTACCTCACACCATTCCCTGTTTCAAATGACATCAAGCAGGGCTGCGTGCTAGCCTCAAGGATTGAGTATGATGCTTTCTTCCATGCTTGCGTATGCGTTCCAAGATGGTGACATAAGAGTTGGCCTTAAATACCGGACTGATGGAACGCTCAACTTGAGGAGGTTTCAATCCAAAACCAACTCCAGAAGACACTGCCGGTGACTTGTCTTTGCCGCATTGACTGCTGCCACACAGTCTGACGTGCAAGAGAGCATGGACTGGTTTGCCCAAGCCTGTGACGACTTAGGTCTCACAAGCAGTCTCCTGCAACCCCCTTCATTGCGCCAAACATGACAGTCATGACCAGAAACTTACAGTGGCAGGTAAGTGTGTCTACCTTGGTAGCACGTTATCACGAACTGCCAACATCGACAAGGAAGCTGCATATAGGATTGCTAGGGCTGGCGCATCGTTCGGCACTCCAAGACAAGGCGTGAGAAAGAAGCTGCAGACCTAGCTCAAAGTGCATCGCGCAGCTGTGTTGCCATCTCTGCTGTATGCCTGTGAAACTTGGACATACAGTCGACATGCCAGGCTGCTGAACTACTTCCACATGAGATGCCACAGAACGTTGCTGCAAATCAAACGGCAGGACGACGAGTGCCAGATACAGACGTGCTTTAGAAGGCCCATATGGCAACCATCCATGCAATGCTAATACGCTCTCAACTCAGGTGGGCAGGACATGCACACCGCACCGCATGGGTGAAAATCGACTCCTAAGGAGACTGTTCTATGGCGAACTGCTGGAAGGCAAGCGTTCCCATGGAGGACAAGGGAAGCGCCACAAAGACACACTGAAGGCCTCACTGTAGAGCTGTAGCATTGCCCCTGCCTCCCGGGAAGAAGCTGCACAAGATCGCTCAACCTGGAGCACCCTGATCAAATATGAAGTGAAAGACTTTGAAACAAGGAGGGTGGAGGAACAGGAGCAAAAACGTTAGTTTCGAAAAAGAAAAGAAAAGAAAAACAACAACAACAGAGGAAGCACCACCTTTCAGCCTAGCCCACCTCCAAGTCTGCCCTGTCCACACTTCAACAGACTGTGCAATGCCAGTATTGCCCTGATAAGCCATCTTCGTACACACACCATCACCCAGTAATAGCAGAGGTCATGTTCATCTTCGCCCGCGAAGGACACAAACAACAACACGAGTGTGTGTGTGTGTGTGTGTGTGTGTGTGTGTGTGTGTGTGTGTGTGTGTGTGTGTGTGTGTGTGTGTGTGTGCGTGTGTGTGTACGTAAATATGCACGTGTGTGCTGCATATGTATTCATGAGTGCATGTATGTATGTGTGTGTGTGTGTGTGTGTGTGTGTGTGTGTGTGTGTGTGTGTGTGTGTGTGTGTGTGTGTGTGTGTGTGTGTGTGCACGCGCCCAAGTGACTGGTCAATACCGTAGAGTACGTGTCTGTAGATGTGTGTGTGTGTGTGTGTGTGTGTGTGTGTGTGTGTGTGTGTGTGTGTGTGTGTGTGTGTGTGTGTGTGTGTGTGTGTGTGTGTGTGTGTGTGTGTGTGTGTGTGTGTGTGTGTGTGTGTGTGTGTGTGTGTATGCTTGCTCAGATGTGAACATAGTGATTGTCGAGATGTTTAAAGTAAAATGTTACCTGGTGTATAACAGGTAATACAAATGACAGAGTGTTGGTTAAGGTCAACAACTACCTGTTGCAGTTGTTAACGGACAGAATACTGATACAGATAGCAGATCCGGAGTGGGGGTGTTCTGTTTGTTCAGATAACAGCTGTCTGTAACTGTGGAAGCAGGGCAGGGAGAATTCATATGCGGAGTGTTCATTCTGGTAACGACTGACTGTGACCATTGTAACAGGCCAGAGGGAGATGCAGATGGGGGAGAGTTACTTCAGGTAACAGCTGTCTGTGACCATTGTTGCAAGGCAGGGGAGATGCAGATGGGGGAGATTCGTCAGTGACTGTTGGAACAGGACAGGGGGAGATGCAGATGGGGGGGGGAGGGGTATTAATTCAGGTAACAGCTGTTCGTGGCTGTTGTTACAAGCTAGGGGGGAGATGAGATGCAGATGGTGAGAGTTAGTTCCGGAAATAGCTGTCTGTGACCATTGTTACAGATCGGGGAGAGAGATGCGGATGGTGGAGTGTTAGTTCAGATAACAGCTGTTCCGTAACCGTTGCTGCAGGGCAGTGGAGATGCAGATGGGGAGTGATGATTCACATAACAACTGCCTGTGACTGTTGCTGCAGGGAAGGGGAGATGCGGATGGGGATGGGGGGGGGGGGGGGTGTTCTTTTGGCTGACAGCTATTCCATGACCATTGTTACTGGGCCAGAGGAGATGCGGATGGCTCAATGACAGGCCAGGTAAGAGTTGTGCGCTGCTGCTTTGCAAGGCAGGGAGGAATGGCAGAATGTTAATTCAGGTAGGAGCTGTCTTGTGACCATTGTTGCAGGGCAGGGGGAGATACAGATGGGGATGGGTGGGGAGACTGTTATTTCAGGTAACAGCTGTCTTGTGACCATTGTTACAGGGCGGGGGGAGAGATACAGGTGGGGATGGGTGGGGGGGGGGGGGGGGACTGTTATTTCAGGTAACAGCTGTCTTGTGACCATTGTTACAGGGCAGGGGGAGATACAGATGGGGATGGGTTGGGAGACTGTTATTTCAGGTAACAGCTGTCTTGTGACCATTGTTACAGGGCAGGGGGAGATACAGATGGGGATGGGCGGGGAGACTGTTATTTCAGGTAACAGCTGTCTTGTGACCATTGTTACAGGGCAGGGGGAGATACAGATGGGGATGGGCGGGGAGACTGTTATTTCAGGTAACAGCTGTCTTGTGACCATTGTTACAGGGCAGGGGGAGATGCAGGTGGGGATGGGTGGGGAGACTGTTGTTTTCAGGTAACAGCTGTCTTTGGCCATTGTTGCAGGCGAGGGAGAGATGCAGATGGCAGTGTGTGGGCAAATCTGTTGGCTGCCAAGGACAGCCGTGCGCGTCGGGACGAAGTCTGTCAGTGAGTAGCCTGCCATTCTGTCTGTCTGTGTGACATTTGAGCATCGTGCTGCTGATGCTTTTTTTTTCAGTTACAGACGGTCCAACACTGTCTGCTTTGTTTAGAGCCTATTGTTTCATTTAGCAGGGTTGGACATTGACTCTGGAGTCCCTCTCCTACTGCCGCCCCCATCCCCTCTTTCTTCCCCTCCAGTCCCCACCCCCATCCCTACCCCTCCCCACCCTCACCCCTCACCCCCCACCCTCACCCCCATTGTTTTGTTAAAAGCCAGTCAAAACATTGTGTTAGTGAGAGCCAATGAAACTTTGTTTTGTTTAAAAGCCAGTCAAACATTGTGTTAGTGAGAGCCAATGAAACACTGTTTTGTTAGAGGCCAGTCGAACGTTGTGTTAGTGAGAGCCAATAAAATATTGCTTTGTTAAAAGCCAGTAAAACATTGTTTCGCTCACAGCCAATAACATAGTGGTTCATTCAGATCCAATCAAACAATGTTTCAGTTAGAGCTAAATGAACAACACTTCATTCAGAGCCACTTAAACATTGTTTGATTTGGAACCAATTGAGCAATGTGACACCAAGAGTCAGTCAAACATCGTTTCTCTAGGGGCCAATCAGCCATCACCAGTCTCATCTAGAGCCAGTCACATATCATGTGTTTCATTAAAAACCAATGAAACGCCATCAGCTTATTTTGGAACCAGTCAGACATTGATGTGTTTAGGTCCAGTGAAACGCCCTTGTTTCATTTCAAGCCGTTTATATTCTTTTAGATCATGTGAAGGGCTGTCTGTTCTATTTAGAGTATTTTAAATTCAAATACTTTTAGATGCAGTCAAACGTAGTTTCGTTTAGATCTACATGTAGTCAGACATTGTCTCAATTAGATCCGACCACTCACAGCATTTTTCATCAAGAGTCAGTCAAATACAGTCTGTTTCATAAAGCTCCAGTCATGCCGTATCTGAGTCTTGTGGATCTAAACAATACTATCTGTTTCATTTGGATTCAGTGAAATGCTCTTGCTTTCATTTAGATCTAGTCAAAAAAGGACTTTTGAGTGACCAGTTGTACATTGTTTCATTAAGATCAATGAAATACTCTCTAGTGTGAATGTTATTGATGATTATTATGGTCTAAGTATTGCTAATATGGTGTGAGGATTGTTGTTGATGATGATATGGTCTGCTTGTCGCTGACATGGAGTATGGTGTTGCGGTAGATGATGTGGTCTACTTTTAGTGACTTTAACTGTGTGTTGTTAGGCCTAATGGAATGATCTATCTTTTATGGACGTGATGTTTAGGCTTTGTTGATCATGACGTGGTCTACTTTTTACTGATATGGTGTAAAAATCTTATTGATTATGATGTGGTCGACTTTTTACCAGTGTGATGTAATAATCTTGTTGATGGCGATATTACCTAGTTTTTACTGACGTGGTGTGTAGGCTTTGCTGATGATTACTTTGCCTACTTTTAACTGACACGGTGTGTAGGCTGTACTGATGATAATTTGCTCTGCTTTTAATTGACATGATGTGATGTTGTTGATGATGAAAGTAGCCTACCTTTTACTGCTGTGTGGAGCTTTGTTGATGTTGAAGTGGTCTACCTTTTATTGACATGGTATATAGGCTTTGTTAACACTGATTTGGTCTACTTTTTATCGACATGGTGTGTTGGTTACGTTAAAGATGATGGGTCTGGGCTATTTTTCACTGACATAGTGTGTGAGTGTGTTTTTTTTTTTTTTTTTTTTTTTTTTTTTTTTAGTGACGATTCTGTCAACTATCAACCAACCTGGTGTGTGGGTTTTGTTTATGATGCATGGTCTACTTCTTTGCCAATGCAGTGTGGAGTTTTGTTGATGGTAAGACTTTTTCCCCCACCAAAGTGATGTAGGGGTTGCTGATCTCTGTGATGAAGCCTACTTTTGAACGACGTGGTGTGTGGGTTGTTGATGATGCAGTCTCTCTTATGCCGTCACGATGTGTCTGAAGATGCTATCTCCTTGCTGGCGTTGTGCAGGCTACACAAGGACACCCAGAAATGCGTGGAAGAGGCAAGAAAGAAGCTTCCCACAGTGGACCTGCCCCCCTGCCTCCTTCGACAGCAGGCTGGCTGGCGCCGCGCAGTTCGTTCTGCAGGCACCCTACTACTGCCAGGCAGGTGAGTGGGGTGTGAGCAGGACAGGCTGGAACAAGTGGCCCAGAGGATAAACGCACACTCACCTGGGAAGAGGAGAATCTTGTTACTTTTCGGCATCTCAGTTCGAAGTTTAAAGTATATTAGCTACATTATTGTCATGAGAAAAATGTCGATAAGCAATTTTTGAAAGGCAGAGTCACGTTTCTTAGGGAGTATGTGTGTGTGTGCGCGCGCGCGCGCGTGCGTGTGTGCATGTGTGTGTGCATGTGTGTGTATGTGCGCGCGCGTGAGACAGACAGACAGACACAGACAGACAGAGATGCTGTTAAGATAGATCGACATTTGCAGGAGTACAGAAGACAGCTAGAGGTGTAGGTCACAGACAGAGCTACAAATGTTGAATCACTAGACATCTGCAGGTTACATGAAGGCATTCAGTCACTGGAATCATGGAGGTCGTTGTTACACAAAGACTTCAGTAGGCATTCAGTCACTGGAATCATGGAGGTCGTTGTTACACAAAGACTTCAGACCGACCACAGGCAGTTGTTGGGGCACGGGAGACAACCAGGTGTGGGCTTCAGGTAAGCCTACAGTTCTTGGGCCTGCAAAATGTACAGGTGTCCACTCCCTTATGAAGATACGTTCTGGCAAATGATGTGCTCGCTATTCGTCTGTTGAAACAACAGGGGATTCCATGGCAGTTCTCTGAACATCAAAGTCATTGTTACGTGTAAGTGTCAGGCAGGCGCACAGTTCCTAAAATGCAGGAGACATTATTAGATGTAGGTTCAGGTGGCCATGAAATCGTATGAACACAGAAGACATTGTTAGATGTAGGTTTCAGGTATCTATAGTACAGACGTAGGAGTACAGAAGACATTGTAAGACGTAGGTTTCAGGTATCTATACAGACGTATGAACACAGAAGACATTGCTAGATGTAGTTTTCAGGTATCTATACAGACGTAAGAATACAGAAGACATTGTTAGATGTAGGTTTCAGGTATCTATACAGATGTATGAACACAGAAGACATTGTTAGATGTAGGTTTCAGGTATCTTCACAGTCGTAGGAATAAAAAAAAAAAACAATGTTAAATGTAGGTTTCAGTTAGGAGTGCAATTGCTGGAATTAAAAGGACGCCATAAGACTGTTTCAGACAGGCATGCAATTACTAGACCACAGAATACATTCTTACATTGCAAGTTTCAGGTTAACGTGCAGTCGTTTGAATGCAGAAAACGCTGTTAGATGTAAGTTTCAGGTGGGTGTACAGCTGTTGAACACAGTAAATGGTGATTACTGGTAGGCATGCGGTTGTTGGCATGCTGAGATAACGCTAAAATCGATGGACGAAGTTGACAGTGATGGCGAGTGTGATTTAAGTATGCCTGTGGCTGTTGGAGTTCTACAGGAAGTCACATGTGTAGGTTTAGTCTGTCAACCGACTGAAGAAACTGAAGGTGGCATTATTTGACAGTAGGAGAGGAAGTCGGCAGTGCTGTTCATGTGACTGACGATGGTGATGTGTGTTTCCCAGAGAATCCTTGCCTGGAGTACGTGACACAGTGCAAGAAAACCAAGCAAACCTCTCCTCCTTCAGACCCCTGCCAGTGAGTCTTGTACCTGTCTCCCCTCTCCTATAGCTCTGTTCGTGAAATTTGTATATATACGCCTCTTCCTGAAGCCCTTCTACATGAGTATTGCCAATACCTGTTCAGTGCATCTCATGCATACACACACTCCTCCCACTCATTGGTGTCACCCGATGTTATGACTAATTAACGATGCAAAGAAAATGTAGGATATACAATCGCACAATCACCTTCATTCTCAAATGTTCCACTCTTTTGAACTTTGATACTTTCCAGTTATGTCCCAGATGATGGGGCTACATGAGGGGGGTAGGAGGATGGGCTTCCAGGATGACCATAAACAGCTGCCCCCTCCCCCCCCCCCCCCCCACCCCCCCCCCCCCCCCGTCTTTCCCCTGGCTGGCAAAACTTGCATTTCGGTTTCATGTTGCCCCCCTCCAGCCCCCTCTCCCCCAACTGGAGGACCCCCAGACCACCTTGGATCGCCCTTACCTTTCTCATGTAACTAGAATCCCACCCCACCCCCAGCCCCAACTCCATCCCACCCCTCACTGGTCAAAATGTTATTTCTGGCACCAGGCATAAAATTTCCACCGTTTTCTGTGGTGATCGTTTGTGATTTGAGCCAAAAACAAAAACGAATCTGAACAGCCGATCAAGAGATACCAAATCTTTTGGACGAGGAGATCACCACTTTCAAGAAAAAAAAAGAAAATTTTGAAGAGAATGTCCCCATCTCCAGCTTTTGACAAAATTTTGGAAAGGGAGATGACCCCCCCCCCCCCCCCCCCCCCCCCTCCCCATCCGCTTTTACAAATTTGTCGTTTTCACAGAGGGAAAACTCCCATTCCACCCCCACCCCCACTCTCCTTTCTCTTATGTAACAGATCTGGCTCTGCCTGAACGGCCAAATGAGAAAGCAACTTCTGCGATAGAGTGACGAAGCAAGAGAATGGGGCACAACACCAAAGTTACCAAGACCCGTATGCTCAGTGCGCTTTTGCATGTCACTGTACCCTAGGCAGCCCGGTCGTGGAAGTGAAAAGGAACTCCTACCATACTGCATTACTTTGGGAACATTCTGGGTGTGTGTTGGATGCGGTGAGAGAGCCACAAACTCGAGACGCTTGCAATGCCCTAGAACTTGCTGCTGACCTCTGTTAGCAATGAATGACGTGGTCTGGTCATACCTTGAGGTCAAGAACGGTCATATGTTGAGTGATTTCCTTCAGAGCCAAGTATAGCTCGCAATTTGTACTTTCACGCCAAAAGCACACAAAGTACTTCATGTGTACGCAAATGTACTTGGAGTACTCTCTTCGCGTGACTGTTTGCCATGTCTTCTGTACTCTCATTTGTTGAATTCAGCAAAAACATGTACAAGTAACTTTGCCGTGCTCCAAAAGAACCGTGCAATCTTCAGTTGTGTGTGTGCATACGGTAGTGCACGTGTTTATGTTAATGCGTGTCTTGTATAATTTGGGGCATACACTGTCTTATCAGTTAAATGCAACATCTTCAAACAGAATCAGCTGTTCGTTGGAAGCCGCGTGCAAGAAAGAATGATTACTCAATTTTGTCCTCAAAGTCTGGCAAAAGTTATTCACCTTTTCACTGTTGCTTAACATCGTGAGTATGGAAAATGTCAGTTTCTAGGATCAGTCAATAAGTGTTCCATCAGCTGGAGGCTGACCCTAACCTCAGCCCTAACCTGACTCAAATCCTGACCTTAATGTCATATAACCATGTTCCTAAATCTTGACGATTCAGAGAACAAAGGCAGAAAAATGTATAACCTTCCTGCTCATACTCATATGAGTGACCTCCCCTGATCTTGGTCCTTATGTTTTCAACACATTGTTCCTTTTGTCTATGTTGATTCAGATCTAAATTTTGGGGCCTTAAGTTGAGATAGCTTGAGTTCTACATGACGTTGGGTTACCTGATGACGTATATGCAGATGACGTGTTTATAGAATATTGTTTAGTTTTCACAGAATCACGCGTGACGTGTATGAAGCGGTTTAACTGTGCTAAATAAATGGGGCACATTTTCGTGCATGAACCTTTTTTGTGAGCACATTAAAAAGAATTTTCTAAGCAGACAAGAGTAGGCTACTTTTTGCGTTCGCAAAATGTACTGTAGGAATCATTTCGCGTGAGAATACAAATGGCGTGCTACACCGGCTAGAGACTCGGCCCACACCAACTGGCCGTCCGCATCTCAGAAAGGAATGTGACGTTCTGCCGTAACGGTTTCAGCATCAGTTTGACCAAGGTTATGATGTGGAGGGATAGAAAGATAATGAGGATGGTGGTTGTTGATGATGATGATGTTCTGTAGGAAAAAAAAGAGAAGGCGGAGATGAATGATGATGATGAAGATGATGAGGTTAAAAAGAAAGAGACAAATGACGACGGCGAAGATGGTGTTGTTGTTGATGATGATGTGATGATGATGATGATGTATGACGATGGCGCTGAAGATGATGAGATTAAGGACGAAGAGAAAATGATAAGGACGAAGACGGTGTTGATAGCGATGATGATGATGATGATGATGATGATGATGATGATGACAGGCAGATACAGGTGTACGACCAATGCATGTCAGAGGCGTTACTCCAGTGTGATGAAAAGCACAAGATCAGCGCTATAAAAGGAAGTCGCTGAAGACATCAACGACGTCCAAAAACAGCACTCCTGTAAGTCACGCACCGTGTGTGTCCGTACTGTTCTTGTTGTTTCGCTGTTGCTTTTTGTCATTCTTGCCTCGGTGGTTCAGTACCCAACAGACACCACACAGCTAACTGGACATGAAATCTACAACTTGGACTCTGAACCGCGGCTAAGCTACCAGAGTTGTTGGTAGGAGCTTAGCGAATAGCATTATGCGTATGCTGGATCAGAACAGGCGCCCGTGAACATTACCAACGTGACTCGTCGGCAGTGCAGTGTCTCCTCTGGTGGGTGGTCTCCTGACGACCCGAAACAGACTGCTGGCTGTGGACTGCTGGGAAGGAGGTGGGGCTGGACAATGTTTGGGTGTTGTATGGATGAGCAGTCCATCATGATCTTTCTTCTGTCTTCACACACACACACACACACACACACACACACACACACACACACACACACACACTCCTCCTCTGTCTGTCGTTCAACATTTCCCTGGGGGGTCTTGTTGTATGGCTATACCAGCTTGATTCTAGGTTAAATTTCTTTTCTTGAATGATGTCAGCAGATCCTCGTCTGATGTTTATCCTCTTGCGGTGACATGTAATTTCCATGGCCTGGAGTCTTCTTTTCAGATCCACTGCGAGGCTCCATGTCTCACATGCGTGCGTATTGGAAGATGGCACATACCAGTGCGCGTAGGACTCAGATTGTGTGTTTCTGGAGATGTTCTTGCCCTTCCATACAGGCTTCAGTATGGATAGTGCTGTGATTTTGTTTACGGGCCTTAAGAGGATTTCTGGTTTGGGTCCCTTCATTGCTATCAGTATTGATGGCAATGTTTTGGCTGGCCTTCAACTTGGCCTTCTCGGTGCTAATTTCCATGCCGTATTTGGCTGATGTTTCATCCAGTCCTCCGACCAGTGTGGCGAGTTCTTGTTCACAGTCAGTCCGACCATCGATGTCCTCTGCAAATCGACGATGGTTTTGATAGTTCGTCCACCAGTACTGACTGTGCTGATATGATTTTCAACTCATCAGTCATGGTGAGTTCTAGGAATATTGAAAAGTGAGGGAGACAGAAGGCAGCCCCGACAAACTCCAACTAAAAATTGGAACCGCTGTCCATTAACACCATGAATGAGCACCGCACTGGTCGCTTTGGAGACCAGTCGCTGAATGGTGTTAATAACATTCTGCCCGATGTTACATTTCTTCATAGTGGCCTATAGTGCTTCCTTCCAGACACTGCCGAACGCCCATGTAAAGTCCATGAAGACGTGATAGAACTCCGTCTGGTACTGGAAATGTTCTTCGCAAAGGGTAGTAGATTAAAGATCTGTTCGATGGTACTTCTACCTTTGTGGCATCCAGCCTATTCTTCAGCAATGATGGTATCTGAGGACAGAGGGCTGGAGAGCTCCTGAATGTTCAACCATTGCTCTTGAATCCACTGTGGCCTACTGCTGTGGGACGGGACAACTAGGACACCCGGCAAAGAGCCCTTTCATGTCAGTTCTCACAGGGAACCAACCTTTCTTTTTGTCTGATCTTGTATGTCAGTTTAGTGGTTTTAATCCCATGCTACTCTTTCTGAATCCCTGTCTTCAGCCACACCTCAGTTTGTTCCATCGCAGTCCTGGCACTTGCAATCCATAGGGAGCTGTCAATATCAAATCGACATGAGGCAACCCATCATAGGAGACACTGTAGTGCTGCCGAGTCATTTCGGTTGTGCTCAGTGGTGCCTGTTCTGATCCAGCATAACGCAGCATACTGCCAAGTAACCCTCAACAGAAGGCATTGATTGCTTAGTCATGAGGCCAGCGTGAATGAGCCCCAGCTGGAGGGCGCCACCACGTCCATCCAAAGACAGCCCCAGGAGCGTGCCAGTACCGACATCCAAAGACAGCCCCATGAGCGTGCCAGTACCGACATCCAAAGACAGCCTCATGAATGTGCCAATACCGACATCCAAAGACAGCCCCATGAGCGCGCCAGTACCGACACCCAAAGACAGCCTCATGAATATGCCAGTACCGACATCCAAAGACAGCCCCATGAGTGTGCCAATACTGACATCCAAAGACAGCCCCATGAGTGTGCCAGTACCGACACCCAAAGACAGCCCCATGAGTGTGCCAATACCGAATTCCAAAGACAGCCCCATGAGTGTGCCAGTACCGACACCCAAAGACAGCCCCATGAGCGTGCCAATACCGACACCCAAAGACAGCCCCATGAGTGTGCCAATACCGACATCCAAAGACAGCCCCATGAGTGTGCCAGTACCGACACCCAAAGACAGCCCCATGAGTGTGCCAATACCGACATCCAAAGACAACCCCATGAGTGTGCCAATACCGACATCTAAAGACAGCCCCCATGAGTGTGCCAACTGACATCCAAAGACAGCCCCATGAGCGTGCCAATACCGACATCCAAAGACAGCCCCATGAGCGTGCCAATACTGACATCAAAAGACAGCCCCAAGAGGGTGCCAATACCGACATCTAAAGACAGCCCCATGAGCGTGCCAATACTGACATCCAAAGACAGCCCCATGAGTGTGCCAATACCGACATCTAAAGACAGCCCCATGAGCGTGCCAATACTAACATCTAAAGACAGCCCCATGAGTGTGCCAATACCGACATCCAAAGACAGACTCATGAGTGTGCCAATACTGACATCTAAAGACAGCCCCATGAGTGTGCCAATACTGACATCCAAAGACAGCCTCATGAGTGTGCCAATACCGACATCCAACGACAGCCTCATGAGTGGGCCAATACCGACATCCAACGACAGCCTCATGAGTGTGCCAATACCGACATCCAACGACAGCCTCATGAGTGTGCCAATTCTAACATCCAAAGACAGCCCATGAGCATGCCAATACTGACATCCAAAGACAGCCCCATGAGTGTATGCTTATGCATAATCTCGCTGACTGACAGACAATTATGCATAATCTCGCTGACAGACAGATAATCATGCATAATCTCACTGACAGACAGACAATTATGCATAATCTCGCTGACCGACAGACAACAATTATGCATACAGATAATTGTGCGTAATCTCGGTAAGAAACTGACAATTCTGCTTAAACTCTCCTGCAAACAGACAATTTTGAGTGACCTCCCAAGACAGACAATTCTGCAGATTCTCGCTGTTCTGCGAGGTGGTGTTGACAGACAAAACAATCCTGCATCAACTTGCCGACAGACAAACAAGCAAAGATACACACACACTCAAAACCAGCCGACCAAAGGTCGCGCCCGTGAGAGCATAATCTCCGGGTGAAAGGTAACAGGGGCTTGTTGCGGTACTGTCATTTGGCAGGCAAGGGACGATACGCGGGTCGTAGCTGCGACCCTGTGGCCCAAGCCTGCAGTCGTCCTCTGCAGAATTTGCCGCCAGAGAAACAAGACCAGGCCACTATGTGTCAGTGAGTGGGCCTGTTTGTCCGTCTGTGTCCGCCAGTCTGTCTGTGTGTCAATCTGTTTGTCCGTGTGCCTGTCTATGTGTAGGTCCATCCTGTTGCCTCACGTGTCTGTTTACCGGTTCAGATATGTAGAGTTCTGTCCCATCTTTTTTTTTTGGTGTGTAATTGTGAACATTTATCTTGTGTCCTCGTTTCCAGGGTGTGAGGTCTATCTTGTGTGCATGTTTGAGATGTGAAGGTCTCTCCTGTGTGCACGTTTTAAGGTGTGAAGGTCTCTCCTGTGTGCATGTTTCATGATGTGAAGGTCTATCCTGTGTTGTTTTTCAGGATATGGAGGTCTATCCTGTGTGCATGTTTTAGGATGTGGAGGTCGATTCTGTGAGCATGTTTCAGGATATGGAGGTCTATCCTATGTGCACGTTTTAGGAATTAGATTAATGTCTTGTGTCCATGTTTCAGGATTCAAAGGTATATCCTGTGTGCATGCTTCAGGATTTCGAGAACTGCCCTGTGTGCATGTTTTAGCATTTAAAGTTCTGTCTTGTGTCCATGTTTCAGGATTTAAAGGTCTGTCTTGTGTCCATGTTTCAGGATTTAGAGGACTGTCTTTGTCCATGTTTCAGGATTTAGAAGACTGCCTTTGTCCACGTTTCAGGATTTAAAGGACTGTCTTTGTCCATGTTTCAGGATTTAAAGGACTGTATTTGTCCATGTTTCGGGATTTAAAGGACTGTATTTGTCCATGTTTCAGGATTTAAGGACTGCATTTGTCCATGTTTCAGGATTTAAAGGACTGTATTTGTCCATGTTTCAGGATTTAAAGAACTGTCTTTGTCCATGTTTCAGGATTTAAAGAACTGTCTTGTGTCCATGTTCCAGGATTTAGAGGACCTTCTTTGTCCATGTCTCAGGATTTAGAGACACGTCTGTCTTGTGTGCTTATTTCAGGATTTTTGAGTCGATCCTACGTGCGTATTTCAGGATGTTGATATCTATCGTGTGAGCATGGTTCGGGATGTGGAGGTCAAAACTGTATGCATGTTTCAGGACGGTTGACGACTTGCTGGAGTGTGGCATCATAGGGGGCGTGTTCTGTGATGCCGTGACGTTGGCGGACCTCAAGACCGCCGCGAAAAATCTGATTACGGTCTTCACCACCAGGAGAAACCCTCCCTGTGACTTAGGTGACTATCGTTGTCATCGTCAACATCATTCCTGATCGGTTGTTGTTGTTGTTCTCGTTGTTGTTGCTGTGTGTTGTTGTCGTTGTTTTGATCTCCTCTTCCTCTTTCTTTGTGAGTTGTCATCGTCTTCACCTGCAAAACTGACATCATATGTATCTTTCATCAGCAGGAGCAGCATCGGCATCAGCATCATTATTAACAGCATCTGCAGTGTTGTCGTAAGGGTTGTCGTCGCAACTAATGCAATGTGCATCTTTCATCATTACCATCATGATCATCATCATCATCGTCGCCGTCGTCGTCGTCGGCGGCGGCGGCGGCGGCGGCGTCGTTGTCGTGGTCGTTATCATTGTCATCGTCATTACTGACACCTTATGTATTTTTCAATATCATCATCATCATCATCATCATCATCATCATCATCATTATCATTACCAGTGTCATCGTCATCGTCGTCTTGTCACGACTGACGTAGTGAGTATATTTCATCATCGTCGTCGTCGTCATCATCATCATCATCATCATCATCATCATCATCATCATCATCATCATCATCATCATCATCGTTGTCGTCGTAGTCGTCGTCTTCGTTATCATTGTCATCGTCACAACTGACACCTTATGTATTTTCCATCATTAACATCATCATTTCTTTCATCATTATCGTCATCATTATCAGCGTGGTCATCATCGTCTTCTCACACCTGACACAGTAGCATATTTCATCATCGTCGTCGTCATCATCATCATCATCATCATCATCATCATCATCATCATCAGTGTCGTCGTTGTCGTCGTCGTCGTCGTTATCATTGTCATCGTCACAACTGACACTTCAAGTATGTTTCATATTTATCCATTATCATCTTCATCACCATCTCATCATCATCGTCATCGTCATTATCAGTGTGATCATCATCATCATCATCATCATCATCATCATCATCGTCGTCGTCGTCGTCGTCGTCGTCGTCATTATCTTCATCATTGTCGTCGTCGTCGTTGCCATTGTCATCGTCCTTGTCGTTTTTCGTCTTTACTTTGAACGAATGAGAAATGTTTCCCTCTTGCAGCATTGTGTATTGTTTCCACGACGTGCAATGTGACGTAAGACATTGCATCCACGTGGACCAGACACGGTCAGCGACCTGTGGTGATGCATGTGTGGTGCCTGTGACGGACACGGTGACAACAGATGGTACTGCTCTGTACAGATCATGCTGATGACCCCGTCCTCACGCTGACCCCCTGTGAAGAGGACCTGGTCAATTGCAGTAACCACCTCTTCCTGGCCGACGGATTGCTGAACTCTGACATCAAGGAAGCTTGCAGGTATTGGCAACAGTCCTTGGGGGGTAGCGCTTGCACTCTTCAATGAACAGAGAGGAAAGTTAGTTCCGTTTATCCAGGCTGCAGGTATGAAAGGTAATGACACATGGGCAAACAGTCGTCACCATAAACTTTATAGAGAGTCACATAACTTGCCGTGATTTGAAAACATATAAAGAACGATAATCTTGTGTGTGGGTAAGAAATATTTTGTCTAAATTATGTTAATTTGTCTTGATCAATTTCGTTTAAAAAAAAAATTAAAGAACAATAATCATCTGTGTGAAGTAAGAAGTATTTTGTCTTCATTTGATTAATCTGTCTCGCTCAATTTCGTTTACCAAAACATTTAAATAACGATAATCATGTGTGTCAGGTAACTGTTTTGTCAACATGTAATTAATTTGTCTCGCCTGATTTCTTTGAAAACATTTGAAGGAAAACAACACATGTCTTGAGTCAGAAGCATTTTGTTAATATGTAATTAAGCTGTCCCTCAATTTCACAAACTTTGTTCGAAGAGGTATTATATATAAAACAAATTACAAAAACTGTTGAAAGTACTGTCAAGTGTCATTCTTGAACAAAACTGATGACATGTGGTTCTGTGCATCGGGCAAACAAGCACAACAATA